>APFE031332890.1:16415-62317 GCA_000404065.3 Pinus taeda
GTTTGTTTCATAATCTCCTTGATCATTATGATGAATATGCTTTATAATATTGGTTTTTCAGGTGCTATTTAATTGTTTGCTTGTTTGTGTTTGCAGAATACACTTCAAGGAAGCTCATTTGGAGCAAGGGAGAAAGGCTTCCACAAACTTGCATTGGACCCAAGGTAGGCCTAAAACACTTGTTTGCCTTTATTTTACTCGCATATTTAGAGAAAGATAGTTTTTGATTGGCTTGCTTGTCACTAGTTATCAGTAGATAATAGGAAGGTCAATCTTGTCCGCAACCTCGACTCATTCCGCGTGACACTCTACACTATGAAATTCATAAAATTTATACATTTAGCCCATCCTTATATTAAGTGAATTGAGCTCAACCATCTTCTTCAAAATAGAATCAGTTACATTAAACTTGGACCAAATTTCTAAAAATAGGTGTTGAAGATGAACTCGTATCTCCTAAACCATAACACCTATTACAAAACTGAAAGAGGTTTTTGTAGATAAGGTCATGCTGGAGAAAAAACTCTCTCAAATTCTAGAAATTCGTTTCTAGTTGCTCGAAATCTGTGCCACAAAATCATCTCTAAAACAGAAAACCATTAAAAACTTAAATCTGTCAAAATGAGTTGTAAAGATCTAGTCACATATTCAAATTCACGACACCTGTGAATAAACTGAAAGAGTTTTTTTTTTTATATGGCATGTGGTTAACAAAAACCTCCTTGGGTTTTTCAAAATTACTTTCCATCTGTTGTAAAATGGCACCGCACTAAAATTACTAAAACAGTAAAAAATATAAAAAATTTGTTTTTTTTTAATGTAGGCTCCAAATATCACTGCATATATCCCACATAGTAGCACCTGTGCATAGACTGAAGGAGGTTTTTGTTATTTGGTATGTTATGGACAAAAACCTCTTTCACTTTTGAAAAATTCCTTACCATTATTTCGGAAACTGATCTTGTACTAAACTTGTCATTGTGTGCAGCAACTGACCTCAAAACATGCATAACCAAGAATCACTCATTCATTTTGATCATATCTTCTAATATAGAAACCCGTTATGGGAGTGTGATATACCATTGGAAATATTTTTCTGAGCTTCTTCTGATGGAAATACTTAGGATATGATTTGCACTAAAGTTCATCTGCAAGACATCTCTGAAAACCAGACATAGTAAGAGCCCATTTTGATCCCTGGTGACAGGCTGTGAAGATTGGAACTAACACTATCCATAGTCAACTTGCCAAAGTGATTTCAACCATTGGGTCCCATTGATCTCGCACTACCCCTTGCAACTACATAAGCAGAATCTACACATGTTTAATTTGAAGCCAACAAAGCTACCAATTTTATTTAAAAACTATAACACATCCGCTAGTAATTCCATGATATCTTACAAAAATCCAATAATAAGTGCAAACAACACCATGATCAGCAAAGGGTTCCACACAAGTTTCAAGTGGGAGACAAGGTTTGGTTGCATTTATAGATGAAACTCCTTATATGGCCCATTGATGCTTTATCCACTCCGTTATGGACCTTACACCATCACTAAGGTTGTGGATGAAAATTCTTTTGAGCTAAGTACCCCTTCCCCCCCCCCCCCCCCCCAAACTTCCTTAGCCTACTCCTAGTGTTTAATGTGGACCACATTTTCCCATACTTTCCATCATTTTTGGACACTTCAAAAATCATAGAGAAGCTAACACTGAAAAAAAATCAACCCATATTGCATTGAACGGGCTATAAGTGATCATATTATGGACACGAGTATTAAGAGAAATTACCCCTAGAGGATCCAACTGTATCAAGTTATCAAAGTAGGCCAGCTCCTACACTAAGGCATGTGGCTCATCAGGGGCCAAGTTCAGCAGAAGTTTTCCCATCTAATGGAGGCACTCAACACAATGGAAACCATTACTTCCTAAGGGAGGAGTACTAATCTCAGTGGATATTAGTGTCCACCCACCTATTCCACTGGCTCACAATACAATTTTCTATTTTTGCAGGTTTTCTACATTTATTTTAGGTCCTAAATTGCCAGAGTCGTGTAACAACCCCTAGTTGATTTTCCATGTAAAAAATATATATATATATAATGCCAAGGGAATGGGACACATATTCCAAGTTGAATGGTGGGAAAAAACATCCTAGTGGGTGTCACTTTCAGATTATTTATGGCTATGGAAATTGGCAAAGGCATTGGCAAAGGCAAAGTAGCATTTATTGGCATTTATTTATGAAAATAAAGGAAGATAGGAAAAAAGGAATGTGAAGAGACACAAATTTGCATGAGACATTAATTGAAGGGAAAATGAAGAAAATAGAGGCCACAATGACAAAAAGGCTTCTAAGGATCAATCGATGACCTTTTATCAGTTCTATTTTGGAGCTCTCTCTATTATCTCATACTATTACACACTTAGAGCATTCTTGGAGCACTCCAACATTAGAGAAAGTTGTTGGAAATAATACTGAGAGGGGGGTGAATCAGTATTATTCAAATCAATAACTTTTTCTTTTCATACTCAAATTTGTATATGCTACTTCAATTAAGGTAACTTGCGTGTACACGCAAATACATTTAAAGAAACCAATGTATATCCAGCAAACTTATGATTTAGTTAATTCATCATATGTTGATCTTTAATTAGTGCATCAGTACTTAATCAACCATATAAATAGTAACCATTTGTTGTAATAACATAATGAACCATCACACATAAGCAACACACATGAACACCAATATTTAAGGTGGAAACCCAATGCGGGACAAAAACCCCCTGTTTTTATCTTCTTTTAATATAAGAAAAACATGTTTACAATATTTTACTAGTGCAGTCTCATACCAGTACGCAAGCACCCACTTACAGAAGGCTACAACCTTCTCTTGTTCTCCATCTTGTCCTAGAAGGGAGCTACAACCCCCTAGCTCTTGTACTAGCCGATTTGTTTACTAGTACGTAGGTGTCAGCCCACAGAAGGCTCCAACTTTCACTCATTTTCCAGTTGCTACTGGAAGGGAGCTCCAACCCCCTCTCTCTTGTACTAGTCGATCCATTTACTAGTATGTAGGCGCTAGCCTACAGAAGGCTCCAACCTTCACTCGTTTTCCAGCTGCTACTGGAAGGGAGCTCCAACCCCCTGGCTCTTGTACTAGCCAATATGTTTACTAGTATGTAGGCGCCAGCCTACAAAAGGCTACGACCTTCTCACTTCCTCCATGGACCATGTTTTCATAAAGTTTTAGACTGGATACTCCTGGCACACAACACCACAATCTGAAGGCCACTTTTCATCAAATTTTCATACTAGACCCATCAACAACATTGAAGCTCAAAATAAATCACTATTGCAATACAACCATCAAATACATCTTCATCAACCAATCACTTAAACTCAATCATCAATCTCGGAATCAACCACAACTCAATTAATCACTAAAAACCCATTATCGCTGAAGCAAATCAAAATCAATCAATCTGAATCATTCAGAACATTGTCACTAGAACACAATGCAAAACCTAGAACTCTGCATCAATCACCAAAACCAACTAAAACTTCAAACATCATTTTTCATACTATGTACACTACTTCGATGTGTCAAACCTATGTGTATACGCGCTTTTATCAAAGCGAACCAATGTATAGACCTGCAAACACTAACTTAAAAACTTCACAACTATTCTAGACTTCAGTCGTACCCAGATCATAACATTTACAAAATAAAACACGTGTCAGTATTCAGATCTAGACTATCCATGATCAAACCAAATAATGATAATTCATTTTAGGTCTTATGATCCTGACCCATCATCCATCATCAACCACATAGGTGCATCCTTAGTTCAGATCAAGCAAAGCATCAAAAACCCATAACCTACATATTTTATCTAACACTTCATAAGATATTCAATACTTGCACACTTTGGCCTAATGATCTTTTCTTCCTTATATAGTTAGATCCTTTGTCAATACCTCAGTCCAAAACCACTTAGGACCAATACCTTGGACCAAATACCTAGTTTCAATACCTTGGACCAATAACTTTGGACCAAATACTTTGGACCAATACCTTTGGACCAAAATACCTTGGACCAAATACCTCGTACCAAAACCTTTGTTTTCTAACATGTACGCAATTTTCCTCCTGTGGGAGTACGTGTATATGTATATGCTTCTTTTGTTTTGTTAACCCACGTGTATATGTTGCTTGGACAAAGTGAACCAGCTTATACTTCTTAAACCACTCTCTTTCTTCAACCTCTGGAGTCTGATCTGTAAGTTAACTTGTTGCACTGTGAACTGTCATCCGAGTGAGTTTCCATCAAGGAAAACACTTGTATCATAATGCCAACAATCTCCCACTTTGGACTTGATGGAAATAACAACACCAAGACACTCTCCCCCTTTGACATCAAGGGCAAATGGAGGAGCAAGATATTCTCCCCCTTTGATATACATTATGTTGTCCATGCTCTCCTTGAGAACATGCTGAATTCTCTGATTAAGCTCCCCCTTTGTACATGTTGAGATGCACTAAACCGTCCATGCTCTCCCTAAGCTCATGCAGAGTCTAATAAAAAAAAATCAATGAATCTATAACTCAAATAAGTGAGTGTGACTTTCCTATTACCAATGACTCATACATACATCAATCTCCCAACCAAGTGGGGATACACCAGTTTTGACTCATCCACCCAAACAAGTGGGGATATACCAAATGTTTATACATGACTGAAATAGAAATTATTACATCATCCTTCCCATGCATAGTGGGGTTACAAATTAGGTATTTTCATGATCAAATGATACACATGACATTTATAACAAGGACCAACAATCTAAACAAGACCGTGATAGTCATCAGCAACTATCATACATTATATATGAACTACACCATCAGCATCTTCTAGTAGCATCAATATCAACAGCATGTATATGTCCATCATCAAAAGAGTCACCTAAATCAAAACAACTATGTGGATCAAGCAATATAAGCATCTTCATGTAGCAAGATCTTCTAACATAATTCCAACAATGTATTATTAGAAGCATATGCTCCCCATGAACCTGTCCCAACTGTTCATTGTCAGATCTAATCGTTGCAATTATCAGTAAGAATCATCATGGCATCATCATCAATCAAATATACATCAACTTTTTAACAGCTTACGGCACCAGTACATTTCCGCATCTCATCAGCAGATTGTAACCATCATCAAATAGAGCAGATAATTGACTGAACCATATCAGACCCCTTTTCCTGAGTCTACCCCGCTGCTTTTTCCTAAAACCAACATATATGTGATTGTGTAGCTTCGAACTCACGTGTATATGTGACTTGTCTTCATGAAACTTGCATATGAGATTTAGAACATTGAAGTTTCACACTTTCAGCTCCCCTTAGTCTGTTATGTCTATACACTGTGCTATGCCACATCTTTCTAACTGTACTTCCTTCTTCTTCCATATCTTCGAGTGTGATGATGTTTTCTCATTTTATTATGGTGCCCATAATTTTCTTCTACATTCCTTTTCTATATGTCCAAACTTGTTGCATGCATAAAATATTACATGTTTCATATTCCTTCTATAGCAGTCAATGGCTTTGTGACCAAACATATTGCAAGAAAAACAATGTCCCTTAAAGTACCAGGAAGTTGATGATATTTCTTTGTGACGGTCTTGATCCATTCTACTTCTTCATCTCACTACAACATGTCCAAAATTATGTCATACAAAACATTCAACATTATTCATTGAAGGAAATAACTGACTATCACTTCCACAGTCAGGAGTAAAATATTTTCTTTGAAGAATTTCATTCCTTGGTTGTTGATGGGGTTGACCTCTCATCTCCTTGTTGAGCATTTCAGATTTGAATTGGAGTTCCTTGCCTCATCTTGTGAGCTAGCTTCACCTTCAACAGATTCATGAAAACCAAGACCAATTTTGATGGTAGGAGACCTTTTACTACTAAGAATATTATCCAAAATATTAGTATTGTCTTGAAATCATAACAATTTATCCTTTTCTTCTAATTTACCTTTTAATATATTTACCTCAACCTGATATTGCTCTTCCTTTTCAAGTTATTACTTCTTCATGATTTCTTCAGCCTTTCTTCCTTCTTCCACTTATTGCCTTAATTTTGAGAATCTCATTTTCTTGTTCTTCATCTGCTTGAGGTAGTTCTTCATTCTACTTATCTGATTTTTCAAGATCTTCCTTTAAAGAGAGGATCCTAGCTTCAAGACTTTCATAGTAACTGGATCTATATTTAAGTCTCTTGATTGTTGTACTCTTTTCATTTACTTTATTTCTTATTGATGTCACTTCATCGTGCATCTTTTGACATTGATCTTCCTTTTCCTTGTACTGCTTCCTTACTTTTTTTTCTTCCTCCAACTGAGCTTTTAGTCTCGTAACTTCTTCTCTGAAGGCACACTCCATTTTGTTAAATAGATCTTGTTGATCTTTGATTTTATCTGTGATTCTTTTAACTTCTGCCTCTATTTTTCTTTCATGATCACTTCCAATATCTTCAACATTGCTCGAATGGAGAAAAGTATCACTAGAAGACCAAAAATTTGTACCTAATACTTCAAATGATTATTCATCTTCAATCTGAGGTGATTCTAAATCTGAATGCTTGCTTCCACCTAACGGCCAGTTGT
Source organism: Pinus taeda (assembly GCA_000404065.3). Taxonomy (NCBI): domain Eukaryota; kingdom Viridiplantae; phylum Streptophyta; class Pinopsida; order Pinales; family Pinaceae; genus Pinus; species Pinus taeda. The sequence continues at coordinate 23,100 of APFE031332890.1, forward strand.
CTCTCCTACTATCATTGTTCCTTTGAGATGTCTTGTTTTTCTGAGGCACTTTATTCTTTAGCTTTTTTCCCATTATTTCTACAAATCTCCTTCAAGCGATCAAGCTTCTGCCAAAGGACCTACTCTGATACAAATTGTTGGAAATAATACTAAGAGGGGGGGGGGGGTGAATCAGTATTAGTCAAATCAATAACTTTTTCTTTTCATACTCATATTTGTATATGCTACTTCAAGGAAGGTAACTTGTGTGTACACACAACTGTATTTAAAGCAACAAGTGTATATCCAGCAAACTTATGATTCAATTAATTCATCATATGTTGATCTTTAATCAGTGCATTAGTACTTCATTAACCATATAAATAGTAACCATGTGGAGTAATAACAGAATGAACCATCAAACATAAGCAACACACATGAACACCAATATTTAAGGTGGAAACCCAATGCAAGACAAAAACCACCTGCTGTTATCTTCTTTTAATATAATAAAGACATATTTACAATCTTATACTGGTGCATACTCATACCAATAAGTAGGCACCCACATACAGAAGGCAACAACCTTCTCTCGTTCTCCAGCTTCTACTGGAAGGGAGCTACAACCACCTAGCTCTTGTACTAGCCGATCCATTCACTAGTACATAGGCACCAGCCTACAAAAGGCTCCAACCTTCACTCATTTTTTAGCTGCTACTAGAAGGGAGCTCCAACCCCCTAGCTCTTGTACTAGCCGATCCATTTACTAGTATGTAGGCGCCAACCTACAGAACACTCCAACATTCACTCATTTTCCAGCTGCTACTGGAAGGGAGCTCCAACCCCCTGGCTCTTTACTGGCCGATATGTTTACCAGTATGTAGGTGCTGGCCTACAGAAGGCTACGACCTTCTCACTTCCTCCGGGGACCATGTTTCATAAATTTTCAAACTAGATACTCCTGGTACACAACACCATAATCTGAAGGCCAATTTTCATCAAATTTTCATACTAGACCCATTAACAACATTGAAGCTCAAAATAAATCACTACTATAATATAACCATCAAATACATCTTCATCAACCAATCACTTAGACTTAATCACCAATATCTAAATCAACTACAACTCAATTAATCACTGAAAACCCATCATCACTGAAGCAAATCAAAACCAATCAATCTGAATCATTCAGAACACTGTCACCAAAACACAATGCAGAACCTAGAACTCTGCATCAATCACCAGAACCAACTGCAACTTCAAACATCATTTTTCATATTGTATACGTTACTTCTATGTGTCGAACATGCGTGTATACACACTTTTATCAAAGCAAACCAACATACAAATCTGTCAATACTAACTTAAAAACTTCACAACTATTCCAGACTTCAGTCATACCCAAGTCATAAAATTTACAGAATAAAACATGCGTCAGTATTCAGATCTAGACTATCCATGATTAAACCACATAATGATAATTCATTTTAGGTCTTATGATCACGATCCATCATCCATCATCAACCACATAGGTGCATCCTTAGTTTGGATCAAGCAAAGCATCAGAAACCCATAACTTACATATTTGATCTAACACTTCATAAGATAATCAATACTTGCACACTTTGGCCTAATGATCTTTTCCTCCTTATATAGTTAGATCTTTTGCCAATACCTCTCTCCAAAAACACTTAGGACCAATAACTTGGACCAAATACCTAGGGTCAATACCTCAGACCAAATACCTTGGACCAAAACCTTGGTTTTCCAACATGTACATGATTTTCCTCCTATGGGAGTGTGTGTATATGTATACACTTCTTTTGTCCTGTTAAACCGTGTGTATACATTGCTTGGACAATGTGAACCATCGTATACTTCTTAAACCACTCTCTTTCTTTAATCTCTGGAGTCTGATCTGTAAGTTAACTTGTTGCACTATGAACTGTCATCTAAGTAAGTTGCCATCAAAGGACAACCCCTGTATCATAATGCCAACAATCTCTCTCTTTAGACTTGATGGCAATAACAACACCAAGACACTCTCCCCCTTTGACATCAAGGGAAAATGGTGGACCAAGATATCTCCCCCTTTGATATACATTATCTTTTCCATGCACTCCCTGAGTACATGATGAATTCTCTGATTAAGTTCCCCCTTTGTACATGCTAAGATGCACTAAACCATCCATGCTCCCCCTTAGCTCATGCAAAGTCTACAAAAAAAAAATTCAAAAGAATAACATGACTCTATATCTCAACTAAGTGAGTATGATTTTCCTATCACCAATGACTCATGCATATATCAATCTCCCAACCAAGTGGGGATACACCGATTTTGACTCATCCACCCAACCAAGTGGGGATATACCAAATGTTTATACATTATTGAAATAGAAATTACTACATCATCCATCCCATGCATAGCGGGGTTACAAATTAGGTCTTTTCATGATCAAATGATATACATGACATTTATAACAAGGACCAACAATCTAAAAAAGACCATGATAGTCATCAGCAACTATCATACATGATATATGAACTGCACAATCAACATCTTCCAGTAGCATCAATATTAATAGCCTGTATATGTACATCATAAAAAGAGTCACCTAAATCAAAACAACTATGTGGATCAAGCAATATAAACATCTTCATGTACCAATATCTAACATAATGCCAACAATGCATTATTAGAAGCATATGCTGCCCATGAACTTGTGCCAACTATTCATTGTCAGATCTAATCATTGCAATTATCAGTAAGAATCATCAAGGCATCATCATCATTTAGATATACATCAACTTTTTAACAGCTTACGAGCACCAGTACATTTCCACATCTCATCAGCAAATTGTAACCATCATCAAACAGAGCAGATAATTGACTGAACCATATCAGACCCATTTTCTTGAGTCTGCCCCACTGCTTTTTCCTCAAACCAACATATATGCGATTGTGCAGCTTCGAACTCGCGTATATACACGACTTGTCTTCATGAAACTTGCGTATGAGATTTAGAACAATGAAGTTTCACACTTTTAGCTTCCCCTGAGTTTGTTATGTCTATACACTGTGCTATGCCACATATTTTTTACTGTACTTCCTTCTTCTTCCATATCTTCTAGTGTGATGATGTTTTATCCTTTTGCTATGGTGCCAAAATTTTCTCCTGCATTCCTTTGCTATATGTCCAAAATTTTTACATTCATAACATCTTACATGTTTCATATTCCTTCTATAGCAGTCAATGGCTTTGTGACCAAGCATATTACAAGAAAAACAATGTCTCTTAAAGTACCTGGAAGCTTATGATCTTTCTGTGTGACGATCTTGAACCATTATACTTCTGCATCTCGCTGCAACATGTCCAAAATTATGACATATAAAACATTCAACATTATTCATCAGAGGAAATAACTGACTATCACTTCCACAGTTAGAGTAAAATATTTTCTTTGAATAATTTCTTTCCTTGGTTGTTGATGGGGTTGACCTCTCATCTCCTTGTTGAGAATTTAAGATTTTGCATCGGATTTCCTTGCCTCATCTTGTGAGGTAGATTCACCTTCAATAGATTCATTAAAACCAAGACCAAGTTTTGATGGTAGGAGACCTTTTACTACTAAGAATATTATCCAAAATCTTAGTACCGTCTTGAAATCGTAACAGTTTATCCTTTTCTTCTAATTTACGTTTTAAGGTATTTACCTCAACCTGATATTGCTCTTCCTTTTCAAGATATTTCTTCTTCATGATTTCTTCAGCCTTTCTTCCTTCTTCCACTTGTTTGCTTAATTTGAGAATCTTATTTTCTTGTTCTTCATCTGCTTGAGGTAGTTCTTCATTTTGCTTATTTGATTTTTCAATATCTTCCTTTAGAGAGAGGATATTAGCTTCAAGACTTTCATAGTAACTGGATCTATCTTTAAGTCTCTTGATTGTTGTAATATTTTCATTTACTTCATTTATTAGTGATGTCACTTCATCCTGCAACTTTTGACATTGATCTTCCTTTTCCTTGTACTGCTTCCTTACTTTGTTTCCTTCCTCCAACTAAGCTTTTAATATGGTAACTTCTTCTCTGAAGGCACACTCCCTTTTGTTAAATAGATCTTGTTGATCTCTGATTTTATCTACGAGTCTTTTAACTTCTAACTCTATGTTTCTTTCACGATCACTTTCAATATCTTCAACATTACTCAAACAAAGAAAAGTATCACTAGAAGACCAAAAATTTGTACCTGATACTTCATTTTCTTGTTCATCTTCAATTTGAGGTGATTCTAAATCTGAATACTTGCTTCCACCTAACGGCCAATTGTCTCTCCTGCTGTCACTATTCCTTTGAGATGTCTTCTTTTTCTGAGGCACTTTCTTCGTTAGCTTCTTTCCCATTGTTTCTACGAATCTCCTTCAAGCGATCAAGCTTCTTCCAGAGGACCTGCTCTGATACCAATTGTTGGAAATAATACTGAGAAGGGGGGTGAATCAATATTAGTAAAATTAATAAATTTTTCTTTTCATACTCAGATTTTATATACACTACTTCAATGAAGGTAACTCGCGTGTACACACAACTGTATTTAAAGAAACTAGTGTATATCCAACAAACTTATGATTCAGTTAATTCATTATATGTTGATCTTTAATCAGTGCATCAATACTTCCTTAACCATATAAATAGTAACCATGTGCAGTAATAACAAAATGAACCATCAAACATAAGCAACACACATGAACACCAAGATTTAAGGTGGAAACCTAATGCGGGACAAAAACCACCTACTGTTGTCTTCTTTTAATATAATAAACACCTATTTACAATCTTGTACTAGTGCAGACTCATACCAATACGTAGGCACCCACCTGTTGAAGGCTACAACCTTACCTCATTCTCCAGCTTCTACTGGAAGGGAGCTACAACCCCCTAGCTCTTGTACTAGCCAATCCGTTTACTAGTACGTAGGCATCAGCCTACAGAAGGCTCCAACCTTCACTCGTTTTCCAGTTGCTACTGGAAGGGAGCTCCAACCCCCTGGCTCTTGTACTAGTCGATCCATTTACTGTGCGTAGGTGCCAGCCTATAGAAGGCTCCAACCTTCACTCATTTTCTAGCTACTACTGGAAGAGAGCTCCAGCCCCCTGGCTCTTGTACTGGCCAATTTGTTTACCATTACGTAGGCATTATCCTACAAAAGTCTATGACCTTCTCACTTCCTCCAGGGACCACGTTTCATAAATTTTCAGACTGGATACTCCCCGCACACAACACCACAATCTAAAGGCCACGTTTCATAAATTTTCAGATTGGATACTCCTGGCACACAACACCACAATCACTACTACGATACAACCATCATATACATCTGCATGAACCAATCACTTAAACTTAATCATCAATCTCTAAATCAACCACAACTCAATTAATCACTAAAACCCATCATCGCTGAAGCAAATCACAATCAATCAATCGAAATCATTCAGAACACTATCACTAGAACACAATGCAAAACCTAGAACTTTGCATCAATCACCAGAACCAATTGCAACTTCAAAAATCATTTTTCATACTATATATGCTACTTCCATGTGCCGAACCTGCATGTATATGCGTCTTTATCAAAGCAAACCAGCGTATAGATCTGCAAATTTACAACTATTCTAGACTTCAGTCATACCCAGATCATAACATTTACAGAATAAAACATGTGTCAGTATTCAAATCTAGACTATCCATGATCAAACCATATAATGATCATTTTAGGTCTTATGATCCCGATCCATCATCCATCATCAACCACATAGGTGCATCCTTAGTTCATATCAAGCAAAGCATCAGAAACCCATAACCTACATATTTGATCTAACACTTCAAAAGATTCAATACTTGCACACTTTAGCCTAATGATCTTTTCCTCCTTATATAGTTATATCCTGGGTCAATACCTCGGTCCAAAACCACTTAGGACCAATACCTTGGACCAAATACCAAGGGTCAATACCTCAAACCAAATACCTCGGACCAAATACCTTGGACCAATACCTTTGGACCAAAATACCTTGGACCAAATACCTCAAACCAAAACCTTAGTTTTCCAACATGTATGTGATTTGCCTCCTATGAGAGTCTGTGTATACGTATACACTATTTTTGTTCTGTTAACCTACATGTATACGCTGCTTGTACAAAGTGAACCAGCTTATACTTCTTAAACCACTCTCTTTCTTCAATCTTTGGAGTCTAATCTGTAAGTTAACATGCTACACAGTGAACTTTCATCTAAGTGAGTTTCCATCGCTTAGTTGGGTGTGACAGTGATTTCAACATTTCCTTTCCATATTTGGATAGTCATGGTGTGATGGGATTCTTTTCTCAGTTGAGATTTATATTACCATAAGGTTTTGGAGCCGGGTGAGGTGGTCTCAAGAAAATTCCTAAGGGTTGAGGGTGGAGGTGGTTTAATCTCTAGGAAGCCCTTAACAGGTGGGTGGAGACAAGAAAATTCCTCAAGGTATTGTTTAAGAAACTCTGAGGCAGCCAATCTTGTTTTGGGCATTGTGATCTCTTGACCAGTTTTGGCGAGATCGCGGTAGCCTAAGGGTGGAGGTGGTTTAATCTCCGGGAAGCCCTAGTTTTTTATGTCTTGTGATCCCACATTCATGCTTGGAATATGGCATGAGGGTTATTAGCTGAAAGAAATATTTACTTCAACTCAATCTATGGTTGGGTGGTACATGGAATTCCTTGACTTGGTTGGCTTTTTCATAAGTTAATAAGAGTTATTTTCCTATTGTAATTTATGAGAATTTGTACTTGTTATTATGGTGATTTGATGGTTGTTATGGCATGGTTAATAATCTAGTTACATGTTGGTTATAAGCATGGATTGGAAATGTACTCAAGCTATGTCTTGTTCAGGATTTGATAAGTATTTGATGGTTAATGAATGCATGGGCTAACAAGCGATATTGCAAGTATTGTGAGAGGGCATTATACCTTCTTGATGATTATTAGATAAGTTTTAGACTCCTATATTCAGATATGCATTCATGACCTGTAGATTACATGTTCACTATATGTTTAATGAAATGACTATCATGGTTAGGCCTAGTTAAGTCAAATCTTTGATCAAGTTTCGTATGATTGGAATTATTTCCAGGTCTTTTATCATTCTAGAAAGTTTAAATAATTTATGGGCAGTGGCCTAGAGGTTGGCCTATAATTATGGCTCAAATCTCGAGACCGTAGGCACTGAACTAAGTATTTTAGGTCATAATCGCACTCAAGCAGGTTTGTGCATGCGGTTGGAGGGTCACAATGGTACTCTTGCAGGCTTTTACATGGGTTTGGGGTGTTAAGTCATTGAAAAAGTAGTCTAACTCAAGATTGGGTCACCTGGGGCGGTTCTTTAGCCCCTAAGTGTCCTATAAGCCCTATAAGATGTTAAGTTGTGGTAAGTAAGTTCCATTTGTTGAAAATAGCAACAAGAAATGCTAAAAGCAGAAATTCTAAAAATAGCATTGCTATAAATAGCATTTCAGGATATACTCCAACTCTATTGGAAATAAAAAAAAATAGAAATGCTAAAAATAACATTTCTATAAATAGCATTTCGAGATAGATTCCAATTTTAATTAGTCCCTGAATTAAAATTAGAATTTGGTCTCAGCAGCTTTTGAAAAATAATTAATTAATTTATCTTGAGTTAGTTAGTTGGAGAAAACGAAACATGAAATCTTTGTGAAGACATGCAACAGTTATCCATTTCATTGAGGAAGTTATCCCTTAATTAAGGAGATAATGATGAGTGGTATTTGAATTGTAATTAGTTAGCTCAGTTAATTGAGTTAAGTATAGTTAGATTAGTTCCAAACAGTTGGAGGAACTAATTGTGAGTTCAGTCAGTTAATGCATGCATGCATGCAACTAGTGTTCTCCAAATAACTGAATATTCTCTCATAAATAACTCATCCATGCAGAAGGAATTAACTCCTTTAGGATTATGCAGTTATTTCAGAGGCCAATGTTGTGTGTGAGGTGAGAATCACACAGGTTGCAGCTGGAGGACCCAGGAGAAACTGCGCAGGTAAATAGGAAGCTTGGAGGGCTGAAGGAAGGCATATGTGTTGTCTATTTTGTCTATGAGTAGTAGTGATGGATTGTACTGAGAGCTGGATAGCTTGTGAGCTAAATATTTGTGTAATCCTATGATATTTCCACTTGTATGATAACACAGATAGCGGGGTTTTTAGCTGAGGCTTTCTCCAGAGTATTCTTCTGTGTTTCATGTGTGTTTGAATCTTCTTCTTTGTTATATGTGTTCCAATTGATCTTGCTCATATTCGATTAAGCTTCCGCAAGTTTGCTGTAGAAGTAGATCTTGTATTTTGATTTAGTATATTGCATAATTTGTTGATCTATAGTGGGAATTTCTACATGGTATTAGAGCTAGCTAATCTATAAGGAAATTTCTACATGGTATCAGAGCTAGCTGATCTATAAAGAAATTTATACATGGTATTGAAGCAAAGGTGATCAAAGTGAAGAACAATATACAAAGAAGGGAGAAGTTCGAAGTTTCAAGTTCCTGATTATAGAAATTGAGTTATTATCACATCTCAATTTCACCAATGGCGTTCAGCGGTTTAAGACTCGAGTATGCCCTTGATGGCAGCTCGAATTATATAGCCTAGAAGGATCGCATGGAAGCAGTATTACAGGACAATGTTCTAAAGGACTTCATTGATCAAGAAGTCCCCAAGCCGGAAGCAACTAATGCTACAGAATTGGAGGAATGGAGGAAATGTGTGGCTAGAGTGAGGAGAATCCTCCTGGAGGGAGTTCGAGACCACATAGTCTCGAGTCTCCATGGGAAGGAGACATCATTTTCGATGTGGAAAACATTGAAAAATATATATCAGAACAACAATGATCAAAGGAAGCTGGCGCTAAAAGACAAGCTTCAGAAAATCAAGTGTGAAAAGGGTGACACAATCTCTACATATCTGAACGAGCTCACTACCTGCAGGGATGAGCTTGGAAGTGCAGGGATCATGACATTCGATGATGACATGGTGAGTCTTGCTCTCCTCAGTCTTCCTAAGAGTTGGTGTAGCTACCAAGGCTCGGTAAATGGAAGAGAGAAACTGCCAGATTGGGAATGACTTTGGTCAGATCTGATGCAAGAGGAGATAAGGAGAAGAACTAGTGATGGCTCTTCATCCAAGGAGGATGAAGAAAATTGTGCCTAGTGAGTAAGGCAAAGAAAGGGAAGGTGAAGGATTCTCATCCCAAATTGAGTTCTTCCTATGGTGGGAAGAAGTTTCACAAATCGAAAGTGTGATGCTTTCATTGTCATGAGATTGGCTATTTTGCTACGAATTGTCCACAGAAGAAATCCAAGAAGTGATCCTCAGAAAGATCAGAAGGTGAGCACTGGCCTCACAGTTCGAGTTGGATTTCACCCTCTTCACATGCATGGTTTCATCCATGGTAGGATGTGGTTGGTTTCTTGACAGTGGAGCTTCATTCCACATTATCAGCGATAAGAGTTTGTTCAGTACCTTAGAGGAGAAATATCTCTAGATACTCATAGCGATGGGTAATGATGAAAAGTATAGTGTCTCAAGAGTAGGCACAGTTATTTTTCAGAGGGAGAGAATTACCCTAACTGATGTAAAGTATGTATCGGGTCTGAAGAAGAACCTTGTGTCTGTCACAATGCTAGAAGACAAAGGCTATGATGTATTCTGCAGTAAGGGAAAGGTTTTCCTTAGACACGTCTCCATGAGACAAGTGAAGCAGATCGGTTCACAAGTCAAGAACATGTATGCTCTTGAGGTTCAAGATGTATGCAATGCCTTGAGGAGCAAGGAAACTGTTGGAGACTTGGTGGTTGAGAGGGAGAGTACATTACCTCTCAACATGTAGTCCCAGAAGAAGCCTCAGACAATTGTGGAGGAGCCACAATTGATGAAGCAGTTTCAGGAGGTTGTGGAGCAATCACAACTAGAGAATCCAAAAGGAGATTGAGTGGAGGAATCCATTCATGTAGAGACCTCCAATAGGGGGATATTTCGAGCCAAGTGGGTAGGGGATCACATGCAGCCATACCTCCAGGTGGGAGGTGGGGTGATGTGAAGTGATAGTCCCAAGAAGGTTGAAATAGGGGTAGGATCCTTGAGGTACCCAACCTATTTGATTAGACCTTGCTACGGGAGCGCTGACGAGGAGTAGCAGGACTGGCCTAGTGGGTAGAGACAGATGTGGATGGAGTGGAAAAGGAAGCTTCAGCATCAGAGGGTGTTTCTAGCCCAACAAGGAGGTCAGTTGGGAGATCAGTTACTTACTTCTCAATAACTGAGTTCCAGTGCAGCAATGGGCAGCACGATGCAACATGATGAGAGGAGGTGCAGTGTGGATGCAGTGCTAGGAGATAGGACCAGCAACAACATGGATGTAACAGGAGGAATCAGTGTGATTGATCCAGTTAGAGATCAAAGTGACAGAGGCTAGAGCAATCAGATACTGAAGGGCACAGAGGTGCATAGTTTTCAGTCGACAGAGACAATAGCAGTCAGAGACTTTGATGACAGAGGCATCAATTTTGATTCAGATTGGATATTTTATGTTTCTAAAGTTGTTGGAGCATCAACACTAGTGAGAAGTGTTGCATGTAGAACATTCCAAAGGTTCAGGATCGGGTTCAAGTTGAATGCCTTTCTTTTTGAGAGGGTGTGTTGAAAATAGCAACAAGAAATGCTATAAATAGCATTTCAGGATATACTCCAACTCTATTGGAAATAGAAAAAAAATAGAAATGTTATAAATAGCATTTCGAAATAGATTCCAATTTTAATTAGTCCCTGAATTAAAATTGAGAATTAAAATTCGAATTTGGTCTCAACGGCTATTTGAAAAATAATTAATTAATTCATCTTGAGTTAATTAGTTGGAGAAAATCAAACATGAAGTCTTTGTGAAGACATGCAATAGTTATCCCTTTGATTGAGGAGGTTATCCCTTAATTAAGGAGATATGGATGAGTTGTATTTGAGTTGTAATTGGTTAGCTCAGTTAACTGAGTTAATTCAAGTTAGATTAGTTCCAAATAGTTGGAGGAACTAATTGTGAGTTCAATCAGTTAATGCATGCATGCATGCAACTAGTGTTCTACAGATAACTGAATATTCTCTCATAAATAACTCGTACATGTCAGTTAGCCCCACGGGGGTAGGTGAGTTGGTAATCGCATGGCGGTGAAGTTCATAGTAAGCGGACTCCGTATTGAAGGTCACGAGTTCAAATCCCCCATATTGACATTGGTGACGTGTTATAGCGGGTAGGCGCGAAGCCCAGAGGTTATAATGGTGGCGGCCAGAATCGACCCCGTGTCACGCGAGTTGCGAGGCTGTCCCAGTTGCCGATTCCTCTACTACAAAAAAAAAAAAAAAAAAAACTCGTGCATGTCAGTTCAGAGAAAGATCCAGTTGAGATTAAAGGAAGGGACAGTGTAATATCAGTTGGAGAATTTTCCTATAAAGGAAACTCATCCATGCAGAAGGAATTAACTCCTTCAGGATTACGCAGTTATTTCAGAGGTCAGTGTTGTGTGTAAGGTGAGAATCACACAGGTTGCAGCTGGAGGACCCAGGAGAAACTGCGCAAGGAAATAGGAGGCTTGGAGGACTGAAGGAAGGCATATGTGTTGTCTATTCTATCTATGAGTAGCAGTGAGGGATTGTACTGAGAGCTGGATAGATTGTGAGCTAAATCCTTGTGTAATCCTAAGATATTTCCACTTGTATGATAATACAGATAGCGGGGTTTTTAGCTGAGGATTTCCCCAGAGTATTCTTCTGTGTTTCATGTGTGATTGAATCTTCTTAATTTTTATATGTGTTCTGATTGATCTAGCTCAAATTGATTAAGCTTCCGCAAAGTTTGATTGTAGAAGTTATTCAAGTATTTTGCTTTAGTATATTGCCTTATCAGGTGATCTACAGTGGGAATTTCTACACCATTTGTCGACATCACATCCATAACTAAAGCTTGGAGTTCATGTCATGTCATAGTAACTTTGTGTCTCATGTTTACCCTAGAAGACCAGTGAAACTGGTTAAATGTGGGAGGGGGTCATTACAAATTGGTATCAGAGGTATGTTGTAGCACTAGACCTTGGGGTAGAGATGGTTGATGTGTATACATGTCTTATTGTCTATGTGTTTGCCATGCATGCATACATCATGGTGTTCATTAGGAATTTTGTGTCATCATGAGGTTATTAGTATGTTATGATGTTGATATGGTTGAGATGGAGCAGGAGATGCATATTATCAGAGCAAGGTTGCAGCGCTGGACCTCGCAGTAAAGCCAGATATTCATATAGGTACTGTATCTTTGGTATGTAGGTATGACGGTTAATGGTTGTTATATGCATTATGGTTATATGCATTCTTTTCATTGTATTTTCAGTGTGGTTACTTGCATCATAGATGCTAGTTAATCAATGTGGTGATATGCACGAGTGTTGGTTGGTCATGCATGGTAGCTAACTTGTTGTTATATGCATTTTGATCATACACATGATGATTATGGTCATTGCAACTAAGATCTTTATAGTATTATGTATTTTTCTAATATGGGTTGGTCGGTGCAGATGGTTACAGTTATTATATTCAATAATGACCCAATATACTTGTGATATTGTGTCATACTAATCTCGACTGAATTGTGCAGATGTGATAGCCTCCCCTAAGATACATTGAGGTATGATTTTGATTATGTTGTCTATTTGGTTTATCTAACATGGTATGCTTACAAGTTGTTTGAATGTTTGATTAATTGCATGATATGAGTATGTGTCTATAAGATTGCATGAATGAATGATCTTGTTTAGACAATTGTATTATCATATATGTGATGAGATAGCTTATATGTACTTGAGTACAAATGGGTGCTAGTTGAAGTCTTATGACTAATGACTGTGAGTTTATTATGACATGGTTGTTAGTCTTGTTAAAGAATGATTTCAAATTAAAAGACATGATGTCTTCATCTTTGGAACATGTGATTGACATGTGTGAATAGTTTTAGGGCAACATGCTTGGTATTAGCACATAATAAGACTCAATTTCAACAAGGAAAAAAGGTAAAAGAAAAGAATTAGGTGAGAATCCCTTTGGCTATGTTGGAAATTACAATTCCAAATGAATGAGTTTTTTGCATGAATAAAGGAAGTCTTATTAACCTTGATTTTATCTTAAATTATGTGGATATATGTTATGTTCGTGAACATGCATTTGACAGGTATGATAGTTGTTTTCTAGTTATGGTTGGATTTGTCAAGGAATTTAAGTCCCTTGAGAGATGGTATGGACATGTTCAGTTACAGGTCAGCGTGCTTGGCACAATAAGGTAAGATAATTGTTATATTGTTATATTTATTTATGCATTGACAGTTGTGTGTTTATCGTAGTATGATGTAGGGGATTGCATGGCAAAAGGGACTGCCATGAAATTTTGAAGAAGGTTTAGGTTGAGAACTCCCTTGGAACCATTGGGAACCCATGGGGTTGAGTCATGGTGTTTGTTGAAATTTTTGGGATTTTGGTCTTTTGTGATTTGTTTGTGCTAGATTTTCAATTTGATTGTGTCTGGTACATGGAAACTCCACTTTGTTTGTGGTGTTATATTGTTGTTGGTTTTTCCTAGTTTTCTTCTTGTTTGTTTCTTGTTCTTGCCTTTTATGTTTTTAGGGTCTTGGGAATTGGTTGGGGAAAGAGGAAAGCTAATGAAGCTCAGGGGGGGTTGAATGAAACCCAACAAGTAATGTAAGAGTCAGATGAAGCTCGATGCATGTATAAGGGCAACTGAAGGCAAGAATATGAAAACCATTTGGATTGTTTTGGTCCATTGGGGTAAATGGACAATGGAAAGAAAATCATGAGAAAGGTAACAGGAAAGGTAAAGTAAATGGATTTGAGGTGTTAGATTCCTTGGCTAAGTTGGGAATTGTTGTTCTGAATGTTGTGTATGTTGTGCACAGATAAAGGGAGTTCTCTTAACCTAGACCTTATGAAATCTAGTAATTATGTTGTGATCATGATTATGATGATGTCTACGTATGTATATGTGTATGTATGTATGCCATTGTATGACAGGGTCATCAGGGATCATGATTGTTTTATGTTGATTTTTGTATGTATGTATGTCGTATGACAAGTTTGTCAGGGATCATTCTTGTGGAGGAATGATTGCGTATGCAAGTGAATGGAATGAATAGGTTCCTAGTTATATGAGGAATCAAGTGGGAAGAGTAGCCCTAACACATCTATGAGTGAAATCTGTGGCATGTTGGGACAAGCATGGATAGTGGAAAGACACTAGAGGCAAGGTTTCCTGGTAGAGATAGTGTAGTCTCTAGATGTGCAGTACTCCTATTGTGTATATGTGTACATGTTGTATATGTTGTGTTGTGTACATATGGTGCTATGTACATGTTGTATATGCGGTGATGTGTACAGACGATTTTTTATACATGTTGTATATGTGGCATTGTGTACATGTAGTGCGGTGTACACATCATACATAAGGTGTTGTGTATATATAGTGTTGTGTACATGTTGTACATGTGGTGTTGTGTACATGTGGTGTTATGTACATCTTGTACATGTGGTGCTCTGTGCATGCGATGTTATGTAAATTTTTTATATATGGTGTTGTGTGCACGTTGTTCAGGTGGTGATGTGTACATGTTGTGTCGATGGTGTTGTGTACATGTGATGGTGTATACACATTGTATAGGTGGTTTTGTGTACACGTGGTGTTGTGTACATGTTGTCAAAGTGGCATTGTGTACATGTGGTGATGTGTACATGTTGTACGTGTGGTGTTGTGTAAATGTTGTACACATAGTGTTGTGTAAATGTTGTATATGTGGTATTGTGTACATGTTGTACATGTTGTGAAGTGTACATGTGGTATTGTGCTATGTGCATTATGTATTCATTGTATCATGACAAGTGTATTAATTGTGTTGTACTCTGCGTATGTATAAGTATTGTATTGTACACCAAGTGTAGGTGTATATATTGTGTTGCGGTGTACACTAGGTGTAGGTATATGTGTTGTGTCGTACAATGGGCATATGCATGTGTGTTGTGTTGTACGCCAGGTATAGGTGTATGTGTTGTGTTGTACACCGGTATAAGTGTCTGTGTTGTGTTATACATCGGGAGTAGATGTATGTATCATGTTGTACATCGGGTGTAGGTGTATGTGTTGTGTTGTAAACTTTGTATGTGTATGTGTTCTACAATGTGATGGGATAGGTAGGTATGGGACTATCTGGGCCCTTGTTGTTGATATTGAGGGTTGAGGTGATTTAGTCTTTGGATTCCCTTGTTGTTGATATTGAGGGTTAAGGTTGTTTAGTCTTTGGATGCCCTTGTTGTTGATATTGAGGGTTGAATTAGTTTAGTATTTGTATGCTCTTGTTGATGATATTGAGGGTTGAGGTGGCTTAGTCTCATGATACCCTTGTTGTTGATATTGAGGGTTGAGGCGGTCTAGTCTTGGGATACCCTTGTTGCTGATATTGAGGGAGGAGGTTATATAGTCTCCGGATTCCCTTGTTGCTTAAAGAGAAGAGAAGGCATTGGGTGCTTGTTGGGTTTGGGAAACCAAACCAATGTGTATATGTGGTTAAAGAGAAGAGAAGGCATTACGTGCTTGACAGGTTTGAAAATTGATTCAGTGTGTGTACGAAAAGGACAAATAATAAAGGTAGAAGCAAAGAATCATTGAAAGATAAGTATAAGTGTTTTATTTCAGTTTTTAATTATGTGTGTGAACTATGATTATGATTTATGACGGTTGCATGTGAACTATGATTCTGATTTAAGACTCTAATTTATGATGGTTGTGTTTTGAGCTAACCGAATGTGATATGTTATACAAGATGATTTAATCAAAGAGTTAGTTTGACTTGTTGTGACAAGAAGTAAACAGAATTGCAACTTATTTATGGTTCTATAAATTTTTTGACCAAGGGGGTCTCCCGAATATGAAGTCCCAATTAGACCTCACACAGTTTGGAAGAGGATCCCCATCTGGAGTATCAGCCTAGTTGCCGTATATTCTTATAGATTTTCCTTGGCTTTAGCTGCCAGCAAGGGAGGATCACATATGTGCCATTGAGAAGCAAGTGAATGTGCCTGGGGAGTGTTCATCTATAGGTGTGCCAAAGTTCTTCTAATGTGGAGACAAAAGAGGTGAGCCCCTAAAAGCAAGGTAATAGTACCACCCTAGTAGAGACACGTGCTAACAAGAAAGATTAGTCTAACATCCAATGGAATAAACAACAAAGATGTGACGCTCATGCAACCAATGCAAGCAAAAAGATTCATCTAGCATCTTATGGAATAGTCCACAAAGATGTGACGATCAACGCAACTAGTACAGGACATCCTCAATACCATGAGCATTAAAATAATCAAAATAGTTCAACTACTTTAGTACAGGTGAAAAAAAACATGAATCATAAACATTCACAAAACAGCGTTATAAACATTCATAATTCATGCATGAATAATGTGTTGGCCATTAGGCTTCATATATTAAGTAAAAGTTTGAGGACACATGTATATAATGAACACCACTAGCTCCAATAGTTAAGCGTTGGGGCCACAACTTGCTCCCCAAAAGTACTAACTCTGCCACTTTAATGCCTTATGGGAGAAGCCCATGTGAAAAGTTATTTTCTCATACAATGAGGGTGTATATATAACCAATAGGGTGATGCTTCACCTCCTTGTGACTCTTTGACTACCCTCATGACTGTTTGACTTCCTATGACTTTTCAACTTTACGTGACTCTTCATATTTTATATGTGCCCTTTGGACTTCCACTTTAAAATACATTTTGAATAGATAATTACATAATCCACCATAATTATGTGGCATATGACAACTTATGACAAGACATGACATGATAACTCATGACAAGACATGACATGACACTACTGACATGGAATGCATGATGGCATTGAAAATTCAAACCATTCTCGTTGTTCCTTGCTATGTTTCTTCTTGAGTATTCTCTTATGTCCTCCTCCATAAGGATTAGAGGTGAGGAGTCTTCAATGATATTATTGTCACCCACTGCTTCACAAGTTATCATTTTCTTAAAATCCAAATAGCAATGATTTTTTATGCCAAATTTTGAGCCATGTAAGCTATTAGAGCTTGAGGATACCCTATCTAGTGCATAGTGCTCAAAAAGAGCTTTCTGGTGGTACATAGAAGTCCAAAAAAGGGTTCCTGGATCAGAAGTTAGAACCTGCTAAAGAATCCCTTTAGAAATCTCAGAAAACCCAAAAAATGGCTAAGTATTGAAGAAAAATCACAATCGGGACTTGGGACAGTTCATCGCAAATTGGCATCAACAGGTCAGAGCACCACGTTTATCGATATCGACAGGATTTAAGTCTTGAATACTGCACCAGGGTGTCGATTACGATATGATGTAATATCGTCGGGGGGCCGGGAAATTCACTAACAAAGAAAATGGTTAACAAGACAGGAGTGGGTCTCCCCCCTTCCCTCTCCTCCACATGGCACAATCGTGCATCCTGTATATCATATCACAGTAGTCTTGTAATCTAAAACTTCAAAGACCTTGCAAGGGTCGATTGCGATTAGTGTTTTACCGCCGGTAGGGGCCGATTCCAATTTACAAAGGAAACAACTGCATAAACCTAGGGTTGCGTAGGCCTTTTTCTCTCTCCTCCAGGGGGCCACATGGAAGCCTCTGATTGGTCCTCAGAGCAGACATGGCAACTGATGTCAACAGTGATATGGCAGTATAGAGGGTGATGTGGCCGTAGGGGGACACGTGTCACCTAGTTTCAGCATTTTCAGGGGTGAGTTGGGGCCATTTCCGGGTGCCATGTGTCACCACTCACAGGGTGACACGTGGTAGTAATGAAGTCACCCATCATAATCAATGATCAACAATCGTGAAATATAAAGCTTTCTCTTCCGCCAAAACTCCTTCCTGGTTGCAATTGCGATAAGAAAAGGGGCCCCAGATGCGATAAGGTAGTGTTATCCATTTGATAAGGTTTTTGCCTCCAAACCAATCGGCTTGTGATATGGAAAAAGGGTAAAGAGCCACCCTCCCTTTGTTGTGATTGCAATGTCCTAGGTGGGCCCAATCCTGCGTATTGGAAATCGTAGTTGTCTTGGGGGAAATCCTAATGAAAAGTGCGTTCAGCACGAGGATGTGAGATTTTGATTAACAAAGGAAATAAGGCCCCCCTATGCAACTGTCGAAAGCCTTAGCGCCCAAATGGCTCAGCCCTTGGTTCCAACCCCTGGTCATATGTGGGAAGTTACAAAAGGGGTTGTGATAAAGGGGCTAAAGGGGAAATTGAAAGTGCCTACCTATTCATTTATTTTAAACATTAAGGACCTCAGGTCGTGGTGCTCTAATAGTGTTCTATAGCGGTTTCAAAGGATGTATGGGTCGGTAGCTCTAGTATTGAATGAAGTAGGGGGGAAGTGCATAAATGATAGTATGGGAGGCCTCTATAGAGACTTAATGCCTTGACATGGAGTCTCGCTCCTCTGCACAATGCAACACTACCCAGAAACACTCTATCTCTTCTCCACGGAACAACTCACTCAAGGCGTTAAGGCAGAATTGACAAAAGTCAGTTGATGCAACAGTAAATCGTCTCAATAGTAGAGAGAATAATGAGAATAGTAGAAACATGGCTCCATCCAAGGCTTTCACTTAAGCAGCAAGGGGACACCTCCTCCTTCCTCTCTCGACTTTTTTTCTCTGAGCATTTATTTCTATATTTTTCCAAGAAAGAAATTCAGTTGCTGTTGTAATCTTAGGTAGGTGGTAGTAGAGCCTGACAGAGCTAAGACATCTAGTCTAGCATGAGATTTGGGGCTCAGGTTCAGATATTTTGATTTTAATTCAAATCTCTCCCCCTCTTCTTATAAATAAGGGGATGAAACATAATACAAAGGCTCTAGATTCTCAGACCCGCGAGGGCTAAACTTTGTGTCGCCATTTTGGTTCAATATGATTTTATGGGACTTCACTAATACCATGGTTGAGTGTATGGAATGATTATTGGTCCCTTTGGGATAAATGGTGTTTCCTTTTTGATTCCAAGCATGATTAATGTGCAGCAATTTCCTCTTGGTAATCTCATTTCACCTATTTTTTTTCTTTCTCTGAAATAGTGTAATGAACGCAGTTGGTTCCTCTTCAATCTATGGATTTATCTTAGTTTCTTATACCCATGTTATGTTTGATCTGAAACTTTCTTTTCTCCTCTATTTCTATCATCTCATTGGAAAACCATGGTTTAGGATTATGTCTTTCTTATAGCCCTATCCATTGAATTCCCCTTTCTACTGGAACATTGATGCCTAGGATTTTGTTTGTTACATCCCTTTGCATCTATTTCTTTCCCTCCTTTCCTCCTCTCCACCATCAATACAACTTTAGTTTAAGCTGTCTCATTTTCATGTGTCAACCACCAGAAGGAGAAGTCATTTATCTTTGAGAATTCCCAAATACCCCCTAGCATTTGGATCCATGAGTTGGCCTGAATCTTCCTCTCCGAAAGCTTATTGAACCAAGTCCCTCATACCTTGTTATGTGACAATTGAAATGCTACAACCCCCTCACATATAACCTTACAAGAATTCCTCTATTTAAGATGTCCAAGGCATTGCTCTACAATCAACCGAGAGGTTGTCTCTAGGCAGTTTTCTTTATCTCCTGCTGTAGGTGCAAGATTTAGCCACAACATCCTTCTGGCGCCATTGTTGGGGATGGATTAGAATAGTTTTCCCTGGGTATGACAAAGTTTTGCATTCCCTCTATTAGGTGAGAAAAGGAAGTGTGGGTTGAAGATCTCTCACCTTGGCGACTCCACTGATTAATTTTATGGTAAACATCCTAGCAACTCCAGTGTTTGAATATTAATTGTAAACTCTCTTGCTATTACATTTGTTAAGAAAGGAAAGATATGATGGAAGAGAAGGTTAGATTAATAAAGAAATCCTTATATAGACTGATGGAACTGGAGGTAGAGAATAGGGGCCTTCGACGACAGTATTCCTCTTCCTCTGATAAAGAACAAGAAGCCAGGATGAAAGAAGAAGAGGAAGATGATTTTGATGTAATGCTAAATGATGATGAGATGGATGATTGTTGTAGGCAGTTCTCTAATTTCATGATGGCTCAGTTGCACAAGAGAATTCCTCTTCGATCATCCATAAAAACATCAATGGGACATGAGAAAAATGAAGGCACTTCCTCCAAGGAGCGTCCTAGGCCAGTTGACAAGGGAAATCTACTTCTAGATACAAATAGCATTAAACCCGAAGTCCTCAAAGAAGAGAATTCACCCTCCCTTTCCTGGCTCATCTGTGAAGAAGCTAAAGAGCCAAGTGGTGTTTGTGGCTGCCATGACCAAAAAGACATCGGTCAGTATACTATATGTGAAGAAGAGGTTGCTGCAAACATTCCTTTTCTATTTCATGACACTATGGTTGAATACATGAACCTATTCATAAACCAACAACAGAAGTCATTTCAAGAGCATGTATCAGGTTCCATATTTGCAGATTTTTCATGTTTCATGCATGTTTTAACTTTTCTTTTTCAAAGGTATGAAGCCATGTGGTCCAGTACTCTAATGTTGGCCTAGTGTTATTGGAGAGTTGAACATACTTAGTTGAATTAAGCATTGTGCATAAGTAGGATTGTACATAAATAAGCTCACTAGCTGAGCATTTCCTTTTCAATTGCTAGAATTTTTTATTTCTGCATTCTAGATTGAGGAGGAAAGTCCCATGGAGATTTTTTCGATTACAAAGATTCATTTATTACTGACTCCATGCCTAATAGTGAACTATACTAGTCTACAGGTTCTCATCACCTTGCAAGAAAGGCACTATCCCTAGTAGGAGCCAATGTTGTCACCCACTGCTTCACAGGTTATCAATTGCTTAAAAATCCAAATAAAAATGATTTTTGATGCCAAATTATAAACCACAGAAGCTATGAGAGCTTGAGGGTACCCTCTCTAATGCATAGTGCTTGGAAGAGCTTTTCGATGGTATATATAAGTCCAAAAAAGGATTCCTGGATCATAAGTTAGAACCTACTGAAGAATCCCTTTAGAAAGCTCAAAAAACCCAAAAAATGGCTAAGTATTGAAGAAAAATTACAATCGGGGCTTGGGACATTTCATTGCAAATCGGCATCAGCGGTTCAAGGCACAATGTTTATCGGTATCTGTGGAATTTAAGTCCTGAAGTCTGCGTCAGGGAGCTGATTGCGATACGATGTAACATCATCGAGGGGGTTATTTTGATACGATGTAATATTGCTAGGGCGCCGAGAGCAGGTTGCCCCCCTTCTCTCTCCTCCACATCGCACAATCTGGCATCCCACATCATAGCAGTCCCATAATCTAAAACTTCAAAAACCTTGTGGGGGTCGATTCCAATACAGTGTTGTACTGTCCGAAAGGTTGATTCTGATTTACAAAGGAAATGGTTGCACAAACCCAAGGCCAGACATGCCTTTTTATCTCTCCTCTAGGGGGCCACATGGCAACCCCTGATTGGTCCTCAGAGTAGACATGGAAGCTGACGTCATCAGTGACATGGTAGTATAGAGGGTGACATGGCCGTATGGGTGACACATGTCACCTAGTTTCAGCATTTTCAGGGGTGACATGGGGCCATTTATGGGTGTCACATGTCACCACTCATAGGTTGACACATGGCAGTAATGATGTCACCCATCATGATCGGCGATCAGCAATCGTGCAATATAAATCTTTCTCTTCCGCCAAAACTCCTTCCTGGCTGCAATTGCGATAAGGAAAGGGGCCCCCGGATGCAATAAGGTAGTGTGATCCATTTGATAAGGTTTTCGCATTCAGAACAATTGACCTATGCTATGGAAAAAGGGTAAAGAGATACCCTCCTCGCATTGTGATTTTGATGTCCTGGGTGGGCCCAATCTCATGTATCGGCGATCGCATTTGTCCATGGGGAAAGCTTAACAAAAAGTGAATTCAACACTAGGACTCAAGATTCTAATTAACAAAGGAAATAAGGCCCCCTGCGTAGTTGTCGAAAGCCTTAGCACCCAAAGGGCTCAGCCCTTGGTTCCAGCCCCTAGTCATATGCGAGAAGTTACAAAAGGGGTTGTAATAAGGGGGCTAAAGGGGAAACTAAAAGTGCCCACCTGTTCGTTTGTTTTAAACATTAAGAACCTGAGGTCATGGTGCTCTGATAGTCTTCTGCAGCGGTTTCAAAGGACGCATGGGTCAGCAGCTCCGATATTGAATGAAGTAGGGGGGCAGTACATAAATGATAATATGGGAGGCCTCTATGGAGACTTAATGCCTCGGCATGGAGTTCCACTCCTCTTCACAATGTATCACTGCCCAGAAACACTCTATCTCTCGTCCACAGAACAACTCACTCAGGCAGTTAAGGTAGAATTAACAGAAGTTGTTCGATGCAGCAGTAAACCGCCTCAACATCAGAGAGAAGCATGACAACATCAGGGACGTCACTCCATCCCAGGCCTTAGCTAAAGCAATGAGGGGACACCTCCTCCTTCCTCTCTCAACTTTATTTCTTTGAGCATTTATTTATGTATTTTTCCAAGAAAGGGATTCAATCCCTATTGTAATCTTAGGTAGTGTTATAGACATTTTTTGGAACTTCAACCCCAATCACAAATGTCCATAAACAAAGGGCTCCTAAGTCCCTAAAAGTGTTTCTTCACTGCCTAAAGGAACAAGGTCAACTAATTACATCATCTCCCAGAAGTTCTCCACTGAAAACTGCTCATAAATTGTCAAAACTGGACCATACTGAAAGCTCAATGCAGAGGGTGTGATGCATATCACCTTCCCAATGTACAGGATGCGATGCATACTGATTTGCTCCTCTATAGGGTGCGATGGTCGGGAATGGACAAATGGCAGGGACAAAAATGCGAGGTGGAAGATCATGGAATCTTCCAGAAGCTTCCCCTCTCACACTTGCCTCTCCATTTTTGACCAGGGATGAGTAAGAGATCATCATTCTCCAAATAGAAGTAGGAACTATCAGAGAGAATACACTAATCAAGATCCCAAAAGATGACTCACCTCTCTGTAATCATCTATATATGTATCCCTCATCACAGAGATCCAGAGGCTGGAATTTTGTAACTTATAGAGAAGTTTTGTTGGTATTTTGGTGTACATTCACATTTTTGGGTGATTTAGCTTTGCTTGAGGTGAAGAAAGGCTTCCTAGCTGGAGAATGATGCTGGGTCAGAGCTCATGGTTGTAATCCTCTTGCTACTTTTCATCTGAATAAAGTTATTCTTGTTTCCTTCCATATTCTTGTGTACTTGTTTATATATGCTTGTATATGGTTAATGCACATCTGATCATGCATTATTTATGAACTTAGATCCTTGTTTCTTGCATAGTAGTATGTTGTTGTGATTTCTACAGGTCCTTTTGAGCTTGAAGCAGACAAAGAGCAAAGCAGAAAAACTTCTATCAAGAAGGAGAGGAAATCGAGTGCAAGACTCAGGTTGCCCTCTGTTCTCACTCTCATCCTATTTTCATAAAAGGAATCAATAGTAGACTTTGATTGTTTGTTTCTAAGATAGCCACCCATCTTAGTGGGAATATCAACATCTGTGTGGACACTATTCCCATATAACAAAATGGCGACTCCACTGGGGAGCGACTAGATTACTTGTTAGCCTATCTATCCTTGTTTCTTTTATTAACATACAGACGGAGCCTAAAGTCAAGCCAACTAGCCTTCGAACTGCATTTGTCATACAAATGCAAAGTAGATCAATGCTACTTCAGTCAATCTCCGTGTTTTGTTTATGAATTAAACAATAGATCTGCAAGTAATCTAATTGCCTGAGTGGTGGCTCTAGTAACCTCTTAGATCACCCCTGTGTTTTACATACATTGATCTTTACTTATTCGGCCTAAAACACCTGAACTAGATTGCAAACTATGAGTGAAATCTCGTTCAAAGTCTCGCACTGTAACCATCGCACCTTGCCTTCAAGGAAGCCTGTATGCATCACACTTCCTAAATGGAGTAGGTGCGCTGCATACTAAGTTCACTGTGTAACAGGTGCGATGGTCAGGGAGGATTGATTTTACCCTCCGACTATGGATTTTTCTCATTGTTTTCAATCTTATTCAAGAGTTTTTGCTGTCTGTAATCAGTGTACTTCTGTGAATACCCCCTTCTCTTGCATTATTCCGCCTCCTTAGTGCAAAGAACTATAAACTTTTTTTAATGTATTGTGCGTCGTTTTAGTTCTCTTTTGCAAAAAGTAGCATAGTCGAACTGTCGTCTCTAGATCTGAAAGTGTCGTAGCTGTCGTTTTCAGCTTTAGAAAGCAATTCCATTGTTCTAGATAGTTGATAATACAATTACTATTGCATAGGATTTGAATTACTAGTTTTAAAGTGTCGAAAAGCAATTTCCATTTCAAAATCGCAAAGTGTCTCTCTTGCTTTCACTTCGTTTTGAAAAAGAATCTTGTTGAGTACAGTCACTTTAAAAGTAATTCAGTTTTTCACATAGCTTTCTTAGCGTCATTTACACATTAAGAGAGCTGAAAACCAATACATGCATGTGCATTTGCATTTTGAATGCTTGTCTTGATTTAGGACTGTGCATATTAGCGTGTGCTCTGTGCTTTGTGAAGTAAAGATGCTTGACTTTATTCCCTCTAGTAGCTAGGATTTTCATTGCTGAAAGAAGATAAAATGTTTTTTTATCATCTTAGACTGCATTTAGGAATTATACATACATCACATGGTGAACCTGAAAGGTAAGCAAGATCAAATTAAAATAAATCCAATGAATCTAACAACGCTTTGGAACTTAACGCACAACATCTGGAGGTCTAGGCTAGAGATGTATTCCGATGTCGTAAAGCCTGGTAACTGTTGCTTTTAGTGCTGATTGGGTGATTCCTCCACTCTACGATGGCAAGTGCTAGTACAGACTTGTGCTCCCACGTACCGTCGCGTATATATTGGGAGACCACAATAGGCTGCATCCTTTATCCTTAGGAAGCCATGTCTGCCGCCCTATCGATTGTAATGCACCAAACACAGCATTCGGGAAGATTGATTGTCATACTGTAAAAAGTATTCTGCAGTTTTACGATTGGTTTGGTAATCCTCTCTACCTAGATCTCCAGAGAAGTCCATTTTTCTCCTTTTCAGACTCCTTAAAGGAAAAGGTCCTATGAGCGCTTGTCACTTCAAGCTCAATAAAAATCGAAGGCGACTAGAGTCATCTTTTGTTTTTTCTCGACTCTTTAAAATTGAAAAAACAAGTTGTGTCCAAGTGTCTAAAAATTTATTTTAATCGGAATAACATCACAAATTCCCCTATTGATCTTCAGGTTGAGAAAATGGAGTCTACCAACCAAGGGTTTACCCGTGAAGGAAATCCTAGTCCCTTCCTTTCTTGGGGAGATGTTGGTCCACCCCATATGGCCACTTTGTCACTTCCAGGATTGACAATTGGTTTGCGAGTCTAGCTCTTCTCTACCTCTATCATTCAGAATCCCGTAATCCCTGAATAGTCTAATCAACAACTAGATGACACTAGAGTTGTCTCCGAACCTTCTACTTCATCTGATTCTCCCTCTCCTCCTTCCTCTTCGCTTGGTAAAGCCAATAAAGCTAAAACTCAAGTAACTGAGAAGAAGAAGAAGTAGGAAGAGAAAAAGGAAAAGAAGAAAAAGGAACCAAAATTGAAAGGGAGCAACCAAGTATCGTCTAGCAAAAACCCACACACCGCACAGTCAAAACCTAAATCTCCTTGTGTCATTTGCAATGGAGACCACTATCACCGAGATTGTCCCTGCATCCCTCGGATCTTAAGGGATTGGTCTCCTCGTTTGCACAATCCGGTAAGCATCAACCTCTGGCGATCATGTTGAATGCTCACCGTCAACCAGTGAAAGTGAAGCACATGGAAAAAGAAGGAATCCTAAACTTCCTTGTAAGTTGTGTGAAGGTGATCACGCCATCCACCGTTGTCCCTTCCTTGAAGAGGCTAAAAGAGTTTTAGATAATCGTTCGGTTTCACTGTTACGACTTCCTCCTGGATATCAAAAAGTCTTGTCGAGCCCTCCACCGATTGAAAATCTGGCTGGCCCATCGTTGTGGTCACTCGAAGCACCTATCGTTGAAAATGAACCCTCGGAATCCATACCAGATGAAAGTCAAAGGGTCGATACGGCAGTTGACCCGGTATTGCCTTCAAAGTGTTCATCTTCGAACGATACCGTCATTGAAGAGAAAGAGAACGACACTGTTCAAATTCTTTTCATCAACACCGACTCCGATGAGCTTGGGGGCAGTCCTCTCGTTCCTTTACCACAAGAAGGAAGTTCATCAGATTCCTACCCGGCCATCTATTAGATCCCACCACCAAGCAACCTAGTTGTTTCCTTTGACTGGAATCTACTAGGCAGACCCCGTTTACCAGCCAGTGTACTATTCAGAATTATTGTACAAGCTTATAGAATGGTCATGGTTGGTACCATCATTGATGAAGGGGCTTCTGTGAGTATCCTTTCCTCAACTGCTTGGAAAGCGCTTGGTTCGCCATTGCTTTTTCCTAAAATGAGAAATCTAACAGGCTTCAACAAGGGAACCAATCAACCTTTAGGGATCCTTCCAAATGTGCCCATTACTTTGAGAAGAAGAACTGTTCACATGAACGTTATGGTAGTTCAAGGACCTTTAGATTATAATCTACTCCTTGGACGCGACTATATTTATTGCATGGGAGCCATCGTCTCCTCACTCTTTAGAGTAATGTGTTTTCCGCACGAAGGAAAAATGGTCAAGCTCGTGGACCAAATGTCATTCCCTGGATCACACATCACAAATAGTCAAATGCCATCCCTAAATGGTCTTTTCACGCAAGAAATGTCTCATCGCTCTCCAGTCCATCCACCTGATGAGCGCGAGTGATTCAGGAGGATGTGACTGAAACCTAGGGGGCATGCACCCTGGTTTGTTTCGGCAGGAAAACCTTAGGTATAGGGTTGATTTCCACGAGGGATATATGACTAGTCTGGCAAACCCGTCCTCACAGGAAAATGGGAACATACTAGAATAAGATACCTTCATTAAGGTTATGCCGAGTGACACCACTCCCCTTTGTCTATTTCGATAGACATCGCCGAGAAAGAATTTTATCTGCTACGCGGATGAAACTTTCTTGGTAACCTGGAAATTTTTCGCTATACCTGGGGGCATGCAAACCTTTCGGCATGCAAGTGAAGAGCGACTATTTATTTTTTAAATTTGTAGGACCTCTAACCCTTTAAACCTGTAAGGCTAGTCGTTTCCTAACTTGCATAAAGAAAGGATTCGGGGCAAAGCTTCAAAAGGTGCAAGCTCCATAAAAAATGGCATCTTGAATGAGACATTTCTTATCATACAACTGGCGAGAAATGTTGTCGCAGAGTTCATGCTCATTAAAAAATAAAACCTCCATGAGCAGTTTTAGTGCATAGTTCAAGCTCGTTAAAAAATAAACATAAGTCATGAGCAAGTGTTTCTCCCCGCGTTTAATCTCATTAAAAAATGAACAGGTAAATAACCATTGTGAATGCCTTATCGCCAGCTTTTGAGCCTTGGTCGTGTTCTCGTCATCACCTCCACTCTGTTTTTAGCTGATCATTCACCCCCATATGATTGTTTACCCCTTCGAGGAACATCTGTGAAGAGTGATTCTGCTAGCCATCCTTGTAACACTGCCTTGATTTGAAAATTCCAAATCTTACCTAGAATCAACTGCTACCCAAAACTACCACTCGTTCCTCGAAAACGAGTCTTCTTTAAGCTCTTTTCACCTGACTCATAAAATATGAAAATATTGCCGAGCGATTGGCCTCTCCGGCTCGTTAAAAGGCATCGGAAGTGCTATCACTCCTCTAGATTTTAATGTTTTTGGACCTGAGGGATTATTACACAAAAAGATCGAGCACTTTCCTTGTTCGGCTCGTTAAAACTATCGAAAATTCATCCCTTTTGTATTATTTTACGTTTTTTCGGACTTAAGGGATTATTCAATAAAAAAGAATCTTCGGAGTCTTCTTTCCGTTTCTTTCAGACTCTCTAAAATTGAAAGAGACCGAGTTATCTTTGTCGTTAAACTCGTTAAAACCTAATAGCGACAAACTTGTCCAAATGGACGAGAACGAGTTTCACTGTCGCTAGGCTCGCTAAAATATAGCGACAAGTTCGCCCGAAGGGTGGATTATAGAACAAGCATATGTTATCCTCCTCAAGCTTGACAAAAATAAAGAGGTATTGGTTAGCAATGACTAGGGAAAAGTGGGAAGAAAACAAGAAGAAACTTTATTGGTAGTAAGTCGCTATTGAACATGACATTTTCCTTTCGCATCCATGCCGGGTTGGGTTGTTTCATTCACTGGTCTTCACCATTGGTCCGTCACGCCATCCATCTTTGGGGTTAATGCTACCAATCCATCTTCAGTGTCGCTGATATGTTCAAGAGAAGTCATTCAGACAATTCACCTATGTCTCACCCACTGCAATACATTCATGCTTCATTCCTTCATGACCGCCACCCTGAACCCTCTATCATCAGTTTGTTTTCACATCCAAAATCATTTTCTTCGTTTTGTTTCATTGATGTGGGATTTATTAAGGCCCTCCTGCGACGGGTCGCTTCTTGTCGACATCAGCTCATTATCCAAGAAGTTGACTTAGGAACAACCCTTTCAGTACTTTGAAGCTTACATGCCTTAATGGCAAGTTTCTCACTTTCGACGACAAGTTTACATCAATGGCCTTCGACCGAGAGATTTTGCGTGGTGTTCAACGCCAAGTCCTTTTTCACACCATGTAAATTGTACTCTAGTACCTTAAGGGTCATTTTCATTAGTGGTGATTCCTCTCGCGCCTGTTAACAACTTACATCATTGGCTGGTAATCAGGCGATGTCTTTCCATGTTCGACTCCAAAACATTTTTCACATGGATCGACTTGTGATCCGAGTGAAGATTGGACAAGTTTTGAAGACCCCGGATCTAGTTTCATCCATCCGAGTTGTGATATATTCAGGAATATAAAAACATCCAGTGTACATAATTGCCGATTAGGTGATCATCCAGATCAAAGGATGATGTGTCCATATCATCAGTCTGTCACACAAACGATCGTTTGCCGTATGTACATGAAAATGAGTTTATAAAGTTGAGCATGGGAATGCCCGCCTCAGCTAGATCATGAAAAAATGTTGTCAAATAATGTATTGTATTGTATCTTATTACAGGTCGCCTCCCAGCTCAGAAAAACTTCGGATCCTCATAGTAAGCATTTCACCCGACATCAAAAAAGATTAACGACCTCATGCTTTAGGGGGCAACTGTTATAGAAATTTTGGGTACTTCAACCCCAATCACAAATGTCCATAAACTAAGGGCTCCTAAGTCCCTAAAAGTGTTGCTTCACTGCCTAAAGGAACAAGGTCAACTGATTACATCATCTCCCAGAAGTTCTCCACTGAAAACTGCTCATAAATGGTCAAAGTTGGACCATACTAAAAGCTCAATGTAGAGGGTGCGATGCATATCACCTTCCCAATGTACAGGGTGCGATGCATACTATTTTGTCCCTCTGTAGGGTGCGATGGTCAGGAATGGACAAATGGCAAGGACAAAAATGCAAGGCGGAAGATCATGGAATCTTCTAGAAGCTTCCCCTCTGACACTTGCCACTCCATTTTCGACCAGGGATGAGTAAGAGATCATCATTCTCCAAGTGGAAGTAGGAATTATCAGAGAGAAGACACTAATCAAGATCCCAAAAGATGACTCACCTCTCTGTAATCATCTATATATGGATCCCTCATCACAGAGATCCAGAGGCTGGAATTTTGTAACTTATAGAGAAGTGTTGTTGGTATTCTGGTGTACATTCACAGTGTTGGGTGATCTAGCTTTGCTTGAGGTGAAGAAGGGCTTCCTAGCTGGTGGATGATGCTGGGTCAGAGCTCATGATTGTAATCCTCTTGCTACTTTTCATATGAATAAAGCTATTCTTGTTTCCTTCCATATTCTTGTGTACTTGTTTATATATGCTTGTATATGGTTAATGCACATCTGATCTTGCATTATTTATGAACTTAGATCCTTGTTTCTTGCATAGTAGTATGTTGCTGTGATTCTATAGGTCCTTTTGAAGCTGAGCAGACAAAGAGCAAGCGACAAAACTCTATCAAGAAGGAGAGGAAATTGAGCACAAGACTCAGGTTGGCCCTCTTGGTTCTCCTCTCATCTATTTTCATAAAAGGAATCAATAGTAGACTTTGATTGTTTGTTTCTAAGATAGCCACCCATCTTAGTGGGAATAGCAACATCTGTGTGGACACTATTCCCGTTTAACATTGGGTTCAATTTTACAAGCTTGCTTGTGTTAGTCTAGCTTCTCACTGACTTGAAAATTTAACAGGCAAAAAAAGTAGCTAGAGTAAAAATGGCTAAAAGTTCCATGGAAATTAAAGTATTTCACAAAATCAGTACAATTCTCAGTAAAGGAAACTTCTTCCTTGGTTGGTGGTGTTAGCCTCACTGGAAAAATGCCCAAAAATGGATCCATATATGCTCTTAAAGTCTCCAAATTTGCTTAAAATCATGCCAATGGATCCAAAAATGCTCTTGAAATCTTCAAGATTTTCTCAAAGATCATTGAATGATCAAAATCAGTAAAAGAGGAGAGCCCTTGGAAGGGCAGAAATACATTATCGGGAGGCAAAGATGCTTGAAAACCATGAAAAACCCACAATCGCAGGCTTAAACAGAGGAATGAACAGCAGCCGTTAGATCTGGCCGATCAATGACCCAGATCTAACCGGCTAATCGCAATTGGTCGAGCAGAAAGGATAACTTAAAGTTGGGTGCATGATACCGCTGATTAGCAATCACTAATGATCAGACCAGCGGGTCGCATCGAAGATTTAAATAAAGGCCCGGCATTGAGCGATTAGCAATTGCGATTTATCGCATCGCTATATCACATTGGCACTATACCATGGGGCGAGGCCTAGACACAAGCTTGTGTGTGACCCGATGAGCCAGACCTGATGGCATTATATATGATATTTGATAAATTTTTAGGTCTGCAAAAAAGCTGGTTTAATGCATTTTCCATGTATTTCGTTATATAACGAAATACAATGGGAAACAGGGGTAATGCGATAGCGATGGAACTTGGACCCGATGGGTTTCTGGAATGAAAATATATAATCTTTGAAGTCTGCAGGAAGGCCTATTTTTAATGTATTTTGTGTGTTTTCGTTGTTTAAACGAAATACAAAGGAACCTTTAGCCAGTGCCAATTGCGATGAAGCCTAGACCCGAAAGGGTCTGAGAAGTGAAATATATATAATCTAAAGTCTGCCAAAGCCATTTTTTCATACATTTTCAGTGTTTTTTGCGTATTTCATAATACGAGGAAAATACACAGGAGCAGGGTTTTTTGCGACTTGCGATGGCAACAAGGGTAGACCCGAGAGATTAATAAACTATTTTTGAGGACTTCTGAAGTCCAAAATACATAGAGAAGGCAGGATTTATAAGTGATTACAATGTCTTCTGTATAAAAATAGAAAATAGTCATTGGAAACGTTTAAAGTGATTTCATAGGCCCGAAGAGCCATTTCACCGTAGAGCAGAGGCCGAATCAACCCAAATCAATTGTGGAGACACAACAAGCTAGCTCGAAACAGAAATATCATGGAGTAGCATAGTGCATCAATAACCTAGCACAAATCATCAAAACAAACATTATGGGGCATCTCTAGCATGAGAGAGCTCCCAGACAGCACAATAAGCTACCCAAATATATGAATGCAGTTATTCTTCTGTCAGAAGAAGAAAATTCCGAGCCATGTTGCCTAGTCAGAGATGAAACAGTTAAACAAGACAGAGGGATAGATTAAGACCTCTCAATCCTCAGAAGGATCAACATCATTGTAAAGAGCTATAAATAGCTGAAAACTAAATGTAACAAAGGTTCAACTTCTGGAGATTGTTCCTCCTCTATTCCTTCAAACTTCTCATCTTCATTCTAGCAATATAAGCTTCTTTTGCTATTATATGTTCAATGTCCATTCTCTTTGCTATTCTATGCTTGCACTTGAATAGTTTATTCAGGTTTTCTTCTCTGTCTAATGCTAGATAACTGTCATATTATCTCTGCATTGATAAATTAGATGTGCAAGTCTTATTTACTTCATGTAGCTGGTCATTCATATGTGTTTATGTATGCAATCTGCTGGTATAGTCAATATTCTCCATCTATCCATTGAATCTATAAATTATTGAGCATTAGTGGTCTAAAGCCTTATATTGGTGAGAGTGTTCATGCATGTCTTGAGTGAGAATAGAGCTGAAATGGTTATCGAACTTGATCCAAACCATCATCCATTCCAATAGTTCTGAGAACAATATTGAAGATTATATGTTACCAGGCATCTACGAGATGCAACCTAGGAGAGTTTCCTGGAGTGATAACAGGTGGCGCATGCAAGAAACAAAATTTCACCTTATCTTGGTATTTTGTTTTCAATTGGAAAAAAGAATCAAGAAATTTAAATTTCTCTTACAAGGTGAAACTATGACCAGATGGACCAATGGAATGGAAAAATGTTGGTATTTTGGGTTTTCATAACAACCGCAATGACAAGACTAGCTTCTGCTCATCTGATTGGAAAACCAATATAGGCTCAGAAAGATGGGCATCTCCTTTTCGAGCCCTTTTCCAAGAAGAACTTGTTCCTCAACAATCAAACATTTCAGAGACAACATTAGGAAAGAAAATTCCAACATTGAATTGATTTGCAACAAGAGGGAAAACCCATCCATGTTGTTACCACAAAGCCTCTTTTCAACCAAATCCATGTACTTTCCCTCTAGATCCCTCAACATGGCCCATGCCGGGAAATAATAGAGATGAGGATCGATCGTAGAGGGTAAAAGTTCTTCCACCCATAAACCAACTCCAACAACACCATCCTAAAGTTGTAGACATCACATTTCTTGGTGGTAATGGAGTGCCAAAGCCAATTAGGTTCCAGGTAACCAGGAATCCCTCACAATGCCGTCACGGCCTGCATCATGTCATCATTCAGCGGCTTCGACATACCAAAGTCAAAGACCTTGGTATTAAATTTTGTATTGAGCAGTATATTCTAAGTATTTATATATAAATGCATCATGGTTTATCTTCACTACTCGTGCAAATAGGCCAGACCTCGGGCAGTTCCTACTGCCACATTATAGCATTGTTCCCACGTTAAACATCCTATGTCTCTGCTACTGTCACCACCGCCCTGATCCATATGCAAGAATAGTCATTTATCTAGAGAGTCATTATCCATGAACCTGTAAACCAAGAGCCTTTGGCAGCCATTGTTCCTCCCCCTCCTTGAATAGTTGTAGAGTGAGCTCTTATACGAATATACCTATTTAGAATGCTTGAAATTGGAGTAAAATCAAAGGACATAATAGGTGGTGAGGGTGCCAGGCTACAAAACCTCTGTTGAATGTTCATATTATATTTCTGAGCTCTTCTCGTAGTAATTCTCTCCTTCTTGTGAGAATTCTGGTGTCCTCCATGTTTAGTGCCATAAAATCCATGAAGAATTCAAACAAACTCTCTTGGAACTTTGACGTAAAATACTTTGGCATAAAAATGGTGCATAGTGGTGTAAAAATATGTGCACAGATGTCAAAAAGACACGAGAAGTGTAGACGAAAACTAGAGGTTGACTGATTCAAAAGAAAGGCCTATCAGACTAATAATGATAATGTGTGGTTTAACCCCTTGACAAACTGTAAATTAATGGTTTAGAATAGGTATTTATTGCAGCATGAGAAGTGGCATACGAGTACATGAATGAAAAGCTAAAGATTAATGGGTCATGGTAACCACTCATGCAAAACAATAGAGAAATCATAGTTCGGTGCTCATTGGTAAGCGATGAGGCCTATGCACCAAGGAGCTTGTGAAGAGGCCTCAATGGTTTTATGAGTTCACATAAGACTTAAGGGTAAGGTATGTGCCTTTCTGAGGTTAGATAATTATTTCATGGTGGGGAGGAAGCACATGGAGTTGAGTCCCCACCCCGTGTGGAGTTTTAATACCCTTGGCATTAGTGCTTTTTTGTTTATTGATTTCTGATGGACTCATTTAGCACATCCATAATGACACATTCAATACATCAAAGATAAATAAAGAAGTTGATGGTATTTTAGTTTGGGGGGTCAAAGTAGGAGGTTGTTATCCTTCAGATTAAATTCAATTTGTTTTTTGTGGATATATTTGTTTTATAAGAAGTAATTTTATGCAAAAGAATTTAAGTATAGTTCCAAAAAAAATTGGTTTACTAGAGTCCTTTAGTTATGATCACATAGTTACAATTTACTTTACAAGTTCATGGTGCAATTCTTACTATCAAATAAAGTATTTCAAACAAATAAAAAGAAAAAAAATGATAATAGTAATAATAATTTACATTGAATTGATTCAATTCAATTATTAACATAAGAAGGTGTTATATTGAGGACAATGTGGTAAAAGGATCTATTTTAAAAAACTTGTTTTCTATAACATTTCCTTTATTTTACTTAGAGTATATTAAGGAGAAGAAAAGTGTTAATGTTTAACAATATTGATCATGGGATATGTGAGTGTAATAACATGAATTGTTGTTATTTATGATTCATAAGGATGTAGAAATTAAGCTTTAGATTTGCAATTTCTTGTGAAGTTTTAATCAAAATCACAAGACATATATCTAAACTACTACTCTGCGGACATTATTTCACAATTTAGAACAAAAGAAAAAAAATGATAATAATAATAATAATTTACATTGAATTGATTCAATTATTAACATAATAAGGTGTTATATCGAGGACATTGTGGTAAAAAGATCTATTTAAAAAAATATGTTTTTTATAGCATTGCCTTTATTTTACTCAAAGTATATTAAGGAGAAGAAAAGTGTTAATGTTTAACAATATTGATCGTGGGATATGTGAGTGTAATAACATGAATTGTTGTTATTTAGGATTCACAAGGATGTAAAAATTAGGCTTTAGATTTGCAATTTGTCATGAAGTTTTAATCAAAATCACAAGACACATATCTACACTACTACTCTGATGACATTATATCACAATTTTGAACAAAAATTTCAGACATGCAAGAAGGAATAACACGCATGCAACAAGTATTTTTATTTGGGGAAAGCAATTTACTAAAAACCCCAATGCCTCTTATATTAATCAAATTAAATACAAATGTAATATAATTGCTTTTCTCAATTGAGCTCACCCTGTAAGTGCACAACCTATCTCTTTGCTCACTGAAGGCCTCTGGCCCAAACTTAGTTTAATTTTTCCTCGGCTTGAGCTCCTATTTCCTTGCCCTATTCCTTGAAGAATTAACCCATATTATTTAGGAAATTCCCTCAATTGAGTTGTAGAATTCCTTTAGGTTGATCATGTGACTACATGCAACACCTATACACTCAAGACTAGTCTACAACTAATGTCATAATGCCTTGGAATCTCCACCTCAACCAGGTAACTCGAATTATCTACATGCAATAGTTATGGGATGATTGATCAATTAACTGAATGATTAGTGAATCTGACTGAAGTTCCACTGCTTAATTAACCTTCCACTAGTTCCTCCAAAAGTTGGAACTTGTTTAACTGAAAACAACTTGAGATAACTGACCCTTATTTCTACAAATTAGCAATCACACATGCAAAACTAAACCCTAACTCTTCCAACTCGAATTTACTGAGTAAATTGGGTGACACAAACCATGTCACACAAGTTAACATCATCCAGGTTGTGTACTGATGTGGAAATTCAAATTTTCTCAATTTAATCAAGGCAAAATCAAATTGAGAATTTTATTGCTGCATTTTTTAACAAAGGATAATAACCAATAGCTTAGAGCATCATAGAATGTATTGTAGGTTAGTGGAAGAGGTTAAGTTATTTGAAGGATGTTTATTTTTTCAAGTTTAAGGTGGTTTTAACAAAGGATTTAATAATTTTGCTAAGTTAATGGCCCTTAAATTAATATTTTTGTTATTTGTTGAGTATGGCATCACAAAATTGTAAGTATTTGAGGATTCTCTTATGGTAATGAATTGGATGTAGTGTTTTTTTTGTGTTGGAGAACTTTATTTTGAGGCCAACTTTTGAAGAGTTTCCAAATGTAAAGTTTTTATTTTCCTCACCTTATTTCAATCATATCTACAAGGAAAAAAATGTAGAAGCAAACAAATTGTCCAAAATTGGTGTATTTTTGGAGACTAGGAAATGGTTTATAGAAGAAGTGGTTAAGGATACCTCCACTGAGTTTGAAAATGCTTCTTTTCACAAATATTAGTTCATATCTAGTTTAGATGTCTTGATGGATGCCTTACTTATAATCTTAGCTATTTATTTGTGGAAAATTATATAATCTAGATTGTTAAGAGCTTTTTCTTTGAAATTTTTTAATTGGAGGGTACTATTAATCCCTTTTTTCTCTCTCTTATCATCCATATGTTTGGGAACTACTTTTAGGAAGAAAACGTATAGACTAATTGAGGATTTTTATGAGTGGATTGTTGTGCCAATTAAGAGGTGATGGCTTAGCCTTTTTATAGGAGATAAAAAAATATGAACATCGTTTAAAACTTCTTGACATAATGGAAAATATGTTATATGTGTGTGTGAGTGTGAAAATTATGTTTTTTTTTTAAGTGGTTTAGGAAATTCAATGTCTTCATACAATAATTAAAGATGTGCATTACCATCACATTCTTCATGCTCAATGTATATAAAGGAATTATTACATTGAAAAAGATAAAGTGGATTGCACAAGTAAAATCGGAGAGATATGGTAATATATTGATAAATTGAAATTGAAAAAGAAATTTAAGTTTAAAATCTAAATTGAAAAATATAGAGTTGAACTAACTAAATAAATAAACTAACATAGTTTCATTTTAACACAAATCATTTAGATGTATATGGATATTGATTACTCTTTATCCTTAATAAATCCAAATATTTTTATTTTTTTCGAAGAAAAAATCATAATTTTATTCAACCTGTAAACAAGGAACAAAATTACGTTCCATAGATGCCACCAGGCATTCAATCATGTCAACCTTTCGGCTAATGCACAATAGAAGAAAAATATGTAAAAAAAACATAATTTTTTCGGGGTGGTGTGATAGTAATCATTTAGTTTCTCATTTTTTCCTATCTTTTTCTAATCTTTTTTTTCCAAACCCCATGGTTGGGATCAACTGTTACTATTGCCAATTGATTTCCATCTTTCTACATGGGGACTTCTTTGCCTGAATTTGAACTCTCAAATACATGGTTCTCTTTATACCCCCCAATCCCTTTTCATTAAGTGTATCCTCTTTTTGTTTCTTTGGTACTTTGATTTATACTAATTTTGTACCCTTCTAGATATGGGTTATGATTCCTCACTCGTCCCTAGCTCTTCTGACTACTTGGCTTCCATGTTGTGTGAGCCTCCATATTTGGAGTATTTTCCATATGATCTTCTTCTTAATGCTCAAAATTGTCTAGTACCTACTATCCTTTTGACTTATAAGCTTGCCTCTTTTTCTTTTTTTGGATCTTTCGTTCCTGTGAGCATTTGTTCTGCAGGTGTCCTATTTGACAATAGACTCAACATCTAAATTCCGTATTCTCATAATCTAGAATCTGGGTCCACTAAAAAATTTCATGTTTTAGATGGATATGATTAGGTAGAGCTTTACTAAGGTCTATCTCCACACAAATTGTAGAAAATGTTGTAGGTTTTAACCTTGTACAAAAACTACCTGCATACGAATTCTAAAAACAGAAAATAAACAATGGCAAGAACATAAAACATAAAACAAATATACACAAAGATTTTCCCCCGGATCCCGAAATTGGGGCTACTAGATTTATTTTTCATTGTGTTCCTTTCAATGTTACAATACATATATATACATTTTGAAGCATTCATAAACACCAATCCATTAACCTTGGATTAGAACATAACCATAGTTCCCTTGACCGCATCTACAAAATACAATGCACAAAAAATAATCATGCCCAAAAACATGTGCAAAACCCATGCACAAAGCCATAGGTAGGTCCTCCCACCTAATATAGGGTCCAAAAAAAATTCTCGGGGCGCTGCCCTGGACCCCATGCAAGGGGACTACCACCCCACTGAAACCTCTCGATAGAGGCGGCTGCGTCCCCCCTGTGACCCCTCTACTACGCTCGACGCAATGAACGAGGGGGGTTATCACCCTCCTGTGTGATTAGTGGTGGAAAGAACGTAACACACACCCAAAATTCTCCCACTTATTGTTTTATTTTCCACATAGGGGGTTATGGGAGAGATTAGTCATTGGTCCAGTCTTGTAACGCCCATTGTTTCTCTACACCAATAAAACTTCTGAGTGCTCACAAACTTCGTCAATGCATCTGCAAAATTCTTCAAAGTGTCCACCTTTACCAGCAACACCTTTTTGTCCTCAATCATATTCCTCACAAAGTGATATTGAACATCAATGTGCTTTGTATTTGAATGATAAGCATGGTTCTTTGCTAAGAAAATTGCACTTTGGCTATCGCAGTCTATCCTTATAGCTCGTTGTACCAACCCCATACTTGAACACAATCTCTACAACCAAATTGCTTCCTTGCTTGCATTAATGACTGCCATGTATTCGGCCTTTCTATTTGAAATAGGCATTACAAAATGTATTTTTCTCATCCAACTAACTGCTCCTCCAAAAAGGTTAAACACATATCTACTTGTAGATCTTCTCCGATCTAGATCTCCAACCCAATCTGAATAAAAAAACCACGTTGTTAGGACCCAAAATTGACCAATTTTGACCTTATATTTTCATCATAATATTATCCTTTTCAGCCACAAGTTATAAGCTTTGATTACACAATGACTTAATCACCCCAAGGTATGAAGTAACTTCCCGCATATCTATATGTTTAATTGTTCACTGCATATTCGTAAGTACCTTTG
>APFE031332898.1:1930-12355 GCA_000404065.3 Pinus taeda
AGAATAGTGGCACATTTTCACTCTCTTTTCAAGAATTAGTTTCATCATTGCATGTTTTTAGAAAGTTTGAAGTTTTGAAAATCATTTTAAAAGACATCATTACCTTTGAACATTTATATCATACTTGTATTTTAGAATTTCCATCTCATATTAGGGAATTAACAGAAATAAACCCAAAACAAAACAAAAAGTCAAAAACGACAAAAAAATAAGAAATAGTTTATCTTGCACATATAGTGCACCGCACTTCAACAGTTGACGACTCTCGAATTGACAATTAATACAGCAATTTAGGACACTTTGAATTGACCAAACACATAAGCAATTATTTTGGAATGTAGAATATAGACTTTAAAAGCTTTCAAAGACTTGATAAGATAATATGCCTGTTTTCTGATGATATCATACCTTAGCTCAGCATCCCTTAATGTTTTGCTGAAAAATGCCACTGGATGCTCTGCACCTTCTTCATCTACTTGCAATAAAACCACTACAAGGGTGTCTTCATAGGCAAATGAAAATATATGGAACTCCTTGCTATAATCTGGGCTGCTCAAAGTGGGAGCTTTCATTATGGATTTCTTAATGGACTCAAAGGATCTTCTTGCTGCTTCAATCCATTTTATCTGCGATCCCTTCTTCAACATGGAGGTAATATGCTTCACTAATTCTACAAAATTTGGTATAAACCTCCTCACAAAATTGATCTTGCCCAGAAAGGACTGAATATCCTTCTTTGATCTTGGGACAGACAAAGTCTGTATTGCCTTGACTCTTTTTGGGTCAATTCAGACACCTGCAGCAGAAACAATATGTCCTAATAGCTTGCCTTCTTCTAAAGCAAACTGTGACTTTTTGGGATTGACTGAAATTCCAAACCTTCTGCACTTCAGGAACACTTTCTTCAAATGCTACAAGTGGTCTTGATGGCTGCTGGAGTGTACTATTATATCATCAAGGTAGATAAGGACAAATTTATCCTTCTCTCCTACAAATGCTATATCCATAGCTCTTTGAAAGGTAGCTCCAACATTCATCAACCCAAAAGGCATCTTGGCATACATAAAAGTGCCCAAAGGAGTGGTGAATGCAGTCTTCTCTTGGTCATCTGGATGTACAGCAACCTGATTATACCATAAAAATCCATCCAAGAAAGACATTACTTTGGCCCGTGAGACCTTTTGCAGTAAGTGCTCCATCTTGGGTAGTGGGTAGTTGTCTTTCTTAGAGCATTTGTTTAAGTTTATGAAATCAACATAGAGTCTAATTTCTCCACTTTTCTTCCTCACCACTACTAGGTTGGCTACCCACTTGGAATATCTGAGAGGGACTATGATTTTGGCAGCCAATAGCTTCTTGATTTCTTTTTCAATTAGAGGAAGGAGCAAGGGGTTTATTGGTCTCAGCTTCTGCTTGAAAGGGATAGTGTCTTTCTCTAGAGGAATTTTATGTTGGATGATCTTTTTGTCATATGTTTTCATGTCACTATATTCCCACACAAAGACATCAGCAAATTGCTTCATTAAATTGCAGTATTCAGCACTTTGGTCAGCAGAGAGATGGGTAGACAGATTTAGGTATCTAGGCTGACCTAGACTCCCTATATTATTCTTACAGAGTGCAGTTTGGTCTTCTTTCTGAGAAGTCTTATAAGGCACATCATTCTGGTCAAACAACTTTTCTAAAGGAACTAGACCCTTAGGTATATAATTTCCGGGAAGCTGGACAATGCTATCATTGCCAATTTTATTTCTAAGCCGGGATTGGGGCTTTCTTCTAAGGCTTCATTCTCTTGGTCAATTTGCATTCAATGAATTCATCAATGACTTGTAGGAACCTATTCACGTCATCATCATCTTCAAATACTTTCCAATGCTGGACATTATCAGGCAAGGATGGTATGTATTTCATTTGGACTTCATAAGCTAGTCTAGGAGGCATGGGATGGATAAACATGCTAGTAGACACAGCAAGGGAATCAGCGAGCTGATTTTTGGCTCTAGGGATATATGAGATACAAAAACTATCAAAACAATCTTTGAGTCTCCATACCTCATTTCTGTATGCTTTCAGCCTTGGGTGCTTCGCTTGGAAAGTTCTGTTCACTTGCTGAATGATTAGATCAGCATCTCTAAACACCTTTAAGTTTTTGATTCCTCTATCTTTAGCTGCGTTAAGACCCAATATCAAATCCTCATACTCTGCTATATTGTTGGTGATTTGGAAGGCCAGCTTAAAAGACAGCTGTGTGCTTTCTTGTTGTGGAGATATCAGCACCACCCCTGCTCCTGCAGTCTCCCTGGAACATGCTCCATCAAAGAACATCTCCCAGACCTG
Organism: Pinus taeda; assembly: GCA_000404065.3. Lineage (NCBI taxonomy): Eukaryota > Viridiplantae > Streptophyta > Pinopsida > Pinales > Pinaceae > Pinus > Pinus taeda. The sequence goes on from APFE031332898.1 coordinate 4,268, forward strand.
ACCTCCTTGCTCTTCCTTGGCCTGAACTATTTGTTTCCTGAGTTTCACTAAGGCCTTTTTAGATTCTTCTATTTGGAGAATACATGCTCCAAAATCGGTGTCCACAACATAAATGGGATGATTAGAAGGATTCTTTTCATAACTGATGATGTATGCCAGTTGTGCTTCTCTGTATAATCTCCTGCTTTCTCCTCCAAAGACTAGGATAGTGGCATAAAATAAATCATTCTATAGTGTCCCACCTAGTCTCTTAATCCATCCTTTGGACAACAACATGCCAAACTTAGGAGGGACATCTGCTACCACAATGTCCATCACCATGCTCTTCATCGGCAACTAAGTTAGGGTAATGGCTAAATCTTTAATCAACCCTAGACATTTCACCTTCCTTGAATCAAATGAGAATAAATCATGATATGTTCTAGTGATATCAAGGCCTAACTCTTCCATGACAGCTTTTGGAATCAAATTGTGGCTAGCCCCAGTGTCTAGCAGGAAATTATGGAGGATTTTATCATGAATAGTCAAGGAGACATAAAAAGATGGAGAATTATCATCAACGGGTTCAGTCATTGGGCTAAGCACAACTGCAGGTTTATCATCTTGCAAATTGACAGAGTCAGTGGAGGTTTATGTGGCTTTCAGCTCAAGAGCTTCAAGGATAGGCTTTCTAAACACTTCACTCTTTACAATTTCTAATAGAGGCACAAATATTTTTAACTTCTGGAATTCTGCTTCAAAACTGCAAGGTGAAGGAGACTTATCAGGGCCTCTTACCTCTTGATCTGGTGCTTTGAGGATGACCGGATCAGCTGTTGGTCTTCTCTGTCTACTATTCTGTGACTCTGTTTGGACAATAGCTCTTTGGGTAGGATTCTCCTTGACATTGTTTACATGTGACCTTAGATTATATCTTCGCTACTCACTAATCTGCAGAACAGCCTCTCTGTCGTATTCTTGACTGGGTTGGTCCTGCAGCAACGATTCTTCATATGCAGCCAATGTCAAAAAGGCAGCATTGCCTTTATCTTCCATGCAATGAATTCCATCCTCTTCTTCAAGATGTTCCTCCTCCATGACTACATTTTGGAAAGGAGATTTAACTCTCTGATCTTCATTTGGTTCTTTACCCCTCTGAATGATTTGCAGCTATAAATTTTCTCTTCTGAAAGGGTTTGAGTTTCTTGGAGCAAATGTGTTCTGTTGCCTTGTCTTCCCAGAGTTCTGCTCAATCTTCAGCTTAGATATCTCAGCAGCCAATGACTCTATCATTCTAATCATCTTGTCCAATTTAGGCTCTGAAGATGAGGCAGAGAAAGAAGAAGCCTCACCTCTCTACCTCCTTCTGTCAGCATGACTTTTAAGCTTTTCTGCAGCTATGATATTAGATTGTACTTCTAGGGCTGCATCTTTCATATCAGCCAGAGTAGCACATTTCTTTCTCTCAATAACAGGCAGAAATCAGAGTCAAAAGCATTGGCATAGGTGAGCTTAGCAAAGGTGGTGGTTGGCTTTAGTTCAGAAGGTATCTTATTATACATACGATTGAATCTTTTATTAAAATAAGGCAATGGTTCCCCATTTTCCCTCTTTAGGTTACCAAACTCAGTATGATAGTATAGCAGGTCCTTTTTATCTCCCCATTGCCTCAAAAATGCTTCATCTAAGGCTTCAATATCTGCAATGGATTTAGGGGTCAGATCTCTAAACCATTTTCTAGCCTCTCCATCGAGGCTCTGGACAAAAACTCTCATCCACACATCATTTTCACTAATGTCTAAGTTATCAGCATAACTGTAAAAAGATTCAAATTGTTCTTTAGTGGTTACCCCATCTGTACCAGTGAACTTTGGCATATACTTCTAGTATTCTCCTGCAGGCATAACATTCAAAGGAGCAGGCAAGACTAAGGGTCCATACCTAGTAGCTATAATTCTTTCCATCTTGGTGGGAGCTTGCTGGCTGGTCATGATTGGGGTAGGTGTAAGGATACTAGCATATGGGATGGTGGGGAACATTGAAATAGATGACAGAGACAAGGGGATATGATGGACTATATGGGGGGCTTTCTTTGGACTAAGATCCAAAGGGGAACTGAATGAACAAGGAGCTTTATGAATCTCTACAAGTGATTCTCTACTAGTAATACTAGGCTCTAATTCTTCAAACTGTGTATTCTCAACTATAACTTTCTCTTGTAGAGACACGTAGGATTTCTTAGGCTTACCTAATCCTGATGCTCCTTTCTGTGATGATTTCTTCGACTTGACAATCTTCTCAGGGTCAGGTACTAGTTCAGCTGGTGATTTCTGAGGATTTCTCTGGGTATGCGTCACAAACTAAGCTAGGACTGTGATGTGGAGTCACCAAAGGTTGGTCTTCCTCCAGTAGAGTGGTCAGATAGATGATTACAACCAGAAATGTGCCTAGACTTTGTCTATCATCAAAATCTGGAATTGTGTCATTCTCCTAGGGAAGTTGAGCTTCAATCTCCTCTCCCCGGTAACGACACCAATTAATGTTATCACCCCAAGAAACTCTCCTAGGTTGTAGCTCGGAGATGCTCGGGAAAATTACAAACTCAAAAAAATCGTTGGAAATGGGTGAATGGAAGGTATGATGCTTGTCCAAGCCAGATAATCACTTCTACTATGCTTAACTCCAGACATGGGTGAACACCCCCCAGACTAGAAGGCTTTAGACCACCGATTACTCACAGCTTGAGGATTGGGTGAATACGGAGAATACTGACCACACCAGTAGATGCACAGGGCCCTGTGATGACCGGATGCAACCAGTAAAGAGGTATGCAAATCTATTTCCTAATGCACAGACAAGATGATAGCTCTCTGGCACTAAGTAAAGAGAAACCTACATAACACTTTCAATAATACATACTAGACTTCAACACAAAGGTGGGATGACAACCCCTCTAATTCTAAATATCAAGAGCACATGAAAAATTCATAACAGGCACAACCTAGAACAAATAAGAAGTGGAAAGTGAGTAATTGACAGCAAAAAAAGGCTTGTATTAGTTGAAAGTGAAGACCAGATGCTGCAAGTATCAAAGTAGTTACAGTCTCCAGAAGTTGAACCTCAGATTAAAACTACAACCATCAACCCTGATTACATCTGTTTTCTGGGTATATATAGAGTTTGATCACAAAGATATTCTGTTGTTCTATGCGTGGAGGGGTCATAATTGACCACCAACCGCTTTAATTCTCTGATAGAGTCTCTGCGTGCAGTCTATTGTTTTAGTGAACAAAATTGATCTTTTCTGATACTCTGTTGTACTTCTTGAGCAGGTGGAGTATCGTATAGAAGAAATTCCATAACTATTGAATGAATTCAACTACTCGAGGCATGTCCTTTTCTTCTCGACCATCCTTCATGTTAAATGCAGTTGTTGGGAAGCTATTACGCCAAGTACTGGATACTTGCCATCTTCATCCTTTCGAGAGCACAGAACATTCAAAGGTGTCATACTGCATGGCAGGTGGATGATCTAGTCACGGGAGCAAGATTGGCCATCGGATGTAACAGACAGATGGCGGAGATCTCACGGCGGGGTGTCGGGAGGAAATGGAGGCACAAATGATTGTGAACCATCAAATCTTGTATATGGACAGTGGAGATGTTTTATAGGAGATGTCGGGAGATACGAGAGTGGGGTTGTCGCAAGCTGTTGGATCCTGGGTGGTCAGGGCCAACGGTCTCGGGGCGTGGAATATGTACGGTGCTTATCTGGGGGGGTTAAGCGGTAAGCGGTAATGCTCGCACCGCTTTTGGGAGTCAAGTGGTAATCATACACAGTGGAGCGATCGCAATCACCGCACGACGCGTGGTGGATGGTACAGGGAAGAAACCAATGTGACCGTGAGTTATCACGCGGTTATGTTTTCGCAGCGTGGGAAGCGGATGACGTTGGATCTCGAGGCAGATGATCGGACGACAGGGTTTAACTGCGCATGTTTATGACTGATGTGACAGGAGAAATGTGGGTGAAAAGCACACAGTCATGTGATCGCGGTTACATGACGGCTCAAACTTAGTGCTCGGGGGCCAAAGAACATGGACTAACAAAGAGTTTGAGAGGTAAAATGGAGGTAACACGATTTGTGAGAGTACGAATAGAGCGAAGGTGTAGGAGAAGATCAACTAATGCACATCCCTTTCGAGCATAAACAACCCGATCAGGCCTGTGTTTAACCCTCAAATGTTGAAAAATGTAGTGAAGCTAACAAGTACCACAACAAGAGTTTTCTGCTATGACAATTAATGAGAGCCAAGCAAACAAAGATGATCTTAAAACTTGGTTCCAACTAGTCATTAGGTCACAACACTACTCCATTTTTCAACATTCTTTCTCATCAAATCTTTATGATCAAAAAAATTTTCATTTCCAAACATTCATTAACATATATTTTTCAAATTTGGATATGAGTTTACTTATGATCTTGTTACGAAAATGGATGCATTGGAAATTCTCATATACTTTAGAGAATGAATTATTTTTCTAAAATAGAATATGATAGAATAGAATAAATAAACAAGTCAAATGAATTCCAATAAAACTTCCATAATAAATTTGTTTCAAATTGTCATGAATATTTCTTCAAATCATTGTTCAATATTCATTTGAAAGGACTACATGGAAAAATGCAATAAGGACAATCCTATTTTGGGTAACCATATAGGATCATTTTGAAATTATGGTTTTTTTTACATATCTCTTTAAATCTAGTTTTGGAATCCATTTTGAAGTTTTCAATTTATATCACAAATAAAAATGTGATCAAAATCAAAACTAGGTCTCAAGTGAAATGTTGAGTACGAAGTTAGTACAACCTATATTTGAGGTATCTAATGGAAACATTTTTATCTGAAATTCATAGGGAAGATAGACCATGGAATCTAGTTTCCAAATCAATTTGAAGCACTTCAATCAAGGATCATATGAAAAAGTTATTCTTAAAATACTAACTTCTTCTCGAAAAATCTGCATGGTGACAATTCTATGACTTGACTGTTCATTGGCATATTTAACATACAAAATCATCTTATTTTCAAACCCTATTTATATGGGAGATATGTATTCAAGTATATATGAATACACAATTTGAAGCATCCCATTTGGAGGTCAAATGAAAACGTTATTCCACATTTAGTGATTGCATGTCTTCAAATCAACATAGTAAAAGTTTGCCTCCTAGGTCTGTTTATCACCAATTTTATGATAGAAAACCTAATGATTTTTCAAACCTGTTTCTATAGAAACTACAAAAATTAATCTACTTTAATCTCCATGTGGTATCACATTGATCCGATCATTATCTAAGAAGTTACACTTAAAATAGTGATTGTTGGTCTAGTTAAAAATTAACAAGCAGCTCTATCAAACATGGCACTCCTTATAATTTTTACAAGATCATTTTAAACCATTTTGAAATATTGTTTATACGGCAGGTAGCCATATGAATTTACTTCAACTTGGCTTTGGAATCACTTTAATTGAATATAAAACGAATATTTTGTAAACACAATATCGCTAGGAGGTCTAGGTTGGCCACCATTCCTCAAGGGGTAAATAAATGCATTTTGTTTTTATATCATATTTGGACTTTATTTCTAAGAAATGCTTGTAATGGTTTACATACTTATTGGAAGAAGAGAGACCGTACGCCTCTCTTCCTCCATCATCTAATATTGTATTGCGGGCAAGTGCTATGTTTTTGCAGGTCATAGGAAGAATGGAGTGAAATTCATGGATAAAGTACTTTACAAAGTCAATTTTAAACTCATATTTAAGAATATGAATAAAAATTTTCAAGTCAAAAAAAAAGTGAAAATTCACCTAATGTTGAGTTCATCCAATGAAACTCAAACTCTTGAAGCTTTCTCTTAGTTGCTGACCAACAACATCAACAAACCCTACAACATGAATTGAGATCAAGGCAAAAGACATGAAGTTAATAATGAGAAGGATAATTTAAGTTCTATACCATGTCAAGTCACATCAATTTCCAAAGAATCCTTTCATAAGCCATATTGTTCATGATTTTAGCCATCATCCATGTTGTATGTTAAGCTCCGCGATCATGCATGTTGAAGTCCAGATTTACTATTTATCCATTTACTACTAAATCATGACTTCAATATAACCTATTTTCATAAGCTTTCCATACTTCCGTACTCCATTACACCCTACCTCCATGCAAAAAAGAAAAAAAAAAAAGAAAATAGAAAAAGATAAAAAATAATAAAGGAGTTTGGTTGTGAAAATCTAGGAGACTAGCACAACACAAACTCAAATTCATATCGGAAAACCAACTTGTTTGGCCAATATGAATTCTCTATTTTGTTTTACCATTTCTTTAGTTTAATTTTGTAGGAATCATCCTCTAGAATAAGCAAGACTTGGGGACAAGTCTCAGAATAAGCAAGGGGAAGATTCGTAATAAAACAATGCAAATAGTTTGAGCAATGGTTTGATAAGGGACCTGAATAAAGCACCCACATTCACATTTATCAGTTAGGGACATGAATAAAGAATATGCATACACATTCATCAGCGAGAGACCTAAATAAAGACAATATAAAAGGGACCTGAATATCATATGTAGAAACTAGTGTTTACATTCCGTCAAAGAATATCGTTGAAAAACCATCATCATGAGTCAAAAATGAACCAGCAAAGGACATCATCAATTAGCATTGACATCAAGCTATTATGGAAGTATAAGTACAGTAAGTGTAAAAATTGCTCTTATAACCTTTGATTTTTCAAAAAATTTCTAGAAGTTGTTAAAACTAATTTAACTTGATATGCATTCTATTACACTATCATTTTACATTCCATATCTATCCTACTCCATTATCTACATTTCACTACCTTCATTATTCTACCACTATATTCCTATTCCTATTCATTATATTGATTTCCATATCCATTATCCTACCCATTTAACTATCATTCCATATACCATATTTCATTTTATATTCGATGTACCATATCACATCAACCCTAATTTTCTTAAGTATAAAGACCAAAAATGAAAGGCTCAAATATCAAATTCTTGTTGGATCTACAAAAGAAACAAAGGTTAGTGTCAAAAGGTTAGCATCATAAAAAAATTAATTTTAAATATGACCATGTTAGGGTCATTTAAAAATAAATTAAAAACAATAAAAAGCACATATTAATAAATTATCCCAACATGCCTCATGAACAATATACTCCACCAATACCTTGATAGGTTTGTGCTAGTATTCATAGATGACATTTTAGTGTACTCAAAAAATGAAGAAGAGCAAAAGGAGCATTTGAGGCTAGTCTTACAAACATTAACAGAGCATCAAATATATGAAAAACTCAGAGAATGTGAGTTTTATGAAGACAAGATACATTATATGGAACACATTATTCCCAAGGAAGGATTATCTATTAATGCTGAAAAGGTTCGACCTATCATAAATTGGCCTATACCAAAGGATGTTTCCGCAGTTCATTCTTTTATGGGGATCACAGGATATTATCAAAGGTTTATAGCGGCTTTTTCAATATTGGCGCATCCTATCACTTCCTTAGAGAAAAAGGATGCAAAGTTTGAGTGGGCATCCAAATGCCAAGAAAGTTTTAAGTTAAAGAAACTCATAACCATAGCTCCTATATTAAAAATTGCATATCCAAATAAAGAATTCATTTTCTTTATAGATGCATGTTTGGAAGGCCTTGGGGGAGTATATTTGATGCAATAAAATGCAATAATAGCTTGAGTCCAAGAAGTTGAAAATACATGAAAAAAATTATGTGGTGTATCACTTGGGGCTAGCAACAATGATACGTGCACTTAAAATGTGGAGACATTATCTATTAGGAAATAGAATTACTTTGGTAACTTATCACCTCGGTCTAAAATATTTTTTTCAGACAACCTGATTTAAATGCTAGTCAAGCAAGGTGGTTGGTATTCCTTAGTGAGCTTGAATTTGAAATAAATCACATAAAAGGGAAAGAAAACAAACTGGAAGATGCTCTAAGAAGACATTCTCATGCAGTGTTAGGGATGTCTGTTAGTAGTG
>APFE031332899.1:3925-21473 GCA_000404065.3 Pinus taeda
TCCATAAAGCATCTACGAGGATTTCTCAGGTTGACAGGGTATTATCACAAGTTTGTTAAGAATTATGGAAGAATAGCAGCACCTCTAACAACATTATTGAAGAAAGATGCATTCTCATGGACTCCAGAAGCAACGAAGGTCTTTGAACATCTTAAGGAGGCAATGTGCCAAGCACCAGCCTTAGCTACACCAGACTTCACAAAAACCTTTATTGTGGAATGTGATGCCTCAGGAAATGGAATTGGTGTTGTTTTAATGCAATAACAAAGGCCGATTGCTTTCGAAAGTCGTCCAATCAAAGGAAAGAGTTTACACAAAGCTATTTATGAGAAGGAAATGCTGGCAATACTACATGCACTTAAGAAATGGAAACCCTACCTAATGGGAAGACACTTCAAGGTGAAAACATATCATGATAGTCTTAAATACTTTTTGGAACAAAGATTATCTTTAGAAGAGCAGCAAAAATGGGTCACAAAGATGTTGTGCTATGACTTTGAAATCATTTACAAAAAAGGGAAGCAAAATGTTGTGGTAGATGCTCTCAAGAAAAGATGAGGATGTGGAAGCATTTCTCTGCACCATTTCTATTATCCAACTAGATTGGATAAACGAAGCAAGGGATGAATGGAAGAATGAAGAGGAAGTGTGGGAACTCATTCAATAGATACAACAAGATCCCAATACATCTAATACATTTAGCTGGAAAAATTATTCGTTATGGTACAAGGATCGATTATAGCTATGTAAGAATTCTCAACTCAAACAAAAGATTCTTACGGAATTGCACACCTCTCCCTTAGGAGGGCACTCAGGATTTCTAAAAACCTACCACAGGGTTAAGAAGGATTTTTTTGGGGATGGACTTAAATCAGATACTCTAAAGTTTGTGGCGGAATGTTTGGTTTTCCAACAAAATAAATTTGAAACAATTAAGACCCCAGGACTATTACAACCCTTTTCCATTCCAAGCCAACGTTGGGAGGAGGTTTCAATTGATTTTATCACAGGTTTACCCAAGTCCGAAGGAAAAAGTGTTATCATGGTGGTAAGTCACAGACTTACCAAGTATGCACACTTTTATGCATTATCTCATCCATTTAAAGCAAGTACAGTTTCTACTGCATTTATGGAAACAATTTAAAAGCTACATGGAAACCCAAAGATTATTTTAAGCGACAGAGATCCCATTTTCACTGAAAATTTTTGGACAGAATTATTTTCTTCTCTTGGGACTCAATTAGCTCATAGCTCATCTTATCATCCTCAATCTGATGGGCAAATTGAGATAGTAAACAAATGTTTGGAAGGATATCTTTGTTGCTTTGTATCTAATAACAGACACAATGGGTCAAATGGTTGCCTCTGGTTGAATGATGGTATAACACTTCCTTCCATACTGCAACAAAAATGACCCCATTTATGGCACTTTATGGATATCATCAACCATCCATCACATCATATTTAAGAGAAAATTCTAAGGTTAAAGCAGTGGAAGGTCACATCGAGCATCAGCAACAAGTTCTCCAACTCTTAAAAGGTAACCTTACCTTGGCGCAGAATAGAATGAAATAGCAGGCAGATCAACATCACAGCGAAAGAAGTTTTGATGTAGGTGATTGGGTATTCCTACGGCTACAACCATATAAAAAATGTCCCTCAAGCAAGCTAAGAAGGATAATAAATTATCACCAAAGTATTATGGTCCGTACAAGGTGTTGCAAAAGATAGGTACTATGGCATACAAATTGGAACTTCCTGCAGCTTCCCGAGTGCACCCAGTTTTCCATGTTTCATGCTTAAAGAAGGTTATGTTGGGTGTGGAGCCTGATTATCTTCTATATTCAAAGGTTTCAGCCGGATGTATACCCCAGGAAGACTATACACCCCTACAAGCATGGGATGCGAGGGGGACTTGTTCCCCCCGCGAGGGTCCAGGGGCCAGTGGTCCCCCAGCGGGGGTTTAAGAGCAGCGCCCCCGAAGCTAAAAATAGATGTAAAATTGCCTTGTAAAAATATAGTAATTTCTAGTCAATCTAGGTCGTTCATTAGGCGGATGATATGACAGTGGAAGTTATGTTTAGTTTAGGGTTTTTTGCCCAAGAAGGAAACCCCTCACTATATATGAGGGAATTGTATTGCGTCTATGTATATCTATGTTCTGAGTGAGGAAGAGAGAGGAGATTGAGAGCGAAGAGGGTCTTACAACGGATCTTCTATAGGTTGTATCTCTTGGGGGGACTTGTCCCCCCCGCAGGGGTTGGGGGGGCCGATCCCCCCCAGCTGGGGGGTCCGGGGGCCAATGGTCCCCCACGGGGTTTTGGGGGCAGCACCCCTGAAGCAAAAAATAGATGTAAAATTACGTTGCAAAAGTCTAGTAATTTCTAGTCAATCTGGGCCATTCATTAGGTGGATGATCTGACGGTAGAAGTTATATTTAATTTAGGGTTTTTTTTGCCCTAGAAGGCAACCCCTCACTATATATGAGGGAATTTTATTGCGTCTATGTATATATGTATTTTAAGTGAGGAAGAGAGAGGAGATTGAGAGCGAAGAGGGAGTTATAGCGGATCTACTGTAGGTTGTATCTCTTCAGTTTGCTGGATAATATAATAAAAAAAGGACTGGTTGTTTCTCCATGGACGTAGCCCAAACTGGGTGAACCACATATATTTGTGTCTCTCTTGTTTTACGCATTTTCTGTGTTTATATTTCTGCAATATTTTATTTGTTCCATTGCTCTGTAATATATAATTTTCTAATAGGTTATAGGTAACAAGATTCTAGTTCAAACAATATTGCCATATCTTGATGAGGAAGGAAAAATCATATTGGAACCTGAAGCAGTCAAAGAAACAAGAACTTGACAGCTACGAAATCAATCAATTTTGGAGTATCTCATCAAGTGGAAGAACTTAACCCTTGAAGATTCCACATGGGAGGATGAGAATTTTATACAGAAGCACCCAGAACTACTCAAGCATTGAGGACAACACTTTTTTGAAGGAGAGGGGCATGTTAGGTCCCTATAATACTAGTGATTCCCCCATTACTATTGTCATTGTATCCCTTATTGTTATTGTTGTGCCCTTATTGTCCCCATATGTTATATTGTGCCCCTATTTCCCCATATTGTTATTATTGTGCCCCATAGAATCCCACTATTGTTATTTTTGTGCCTTTATATTATTATTGTTAGGTCAGATTGGTTATATTGTGACCCCTTAGACTCTTATATATAGAAAGGAGTTTTTGTCATTTGTATCATCTAAGAATTGTTCATTTGTGTAATGTAAAGGAGGTTTCCCCCTCGAAGAGGCTAAATTATAAGGCATTGATCTATCTTTTTATCTATGTGTGAGCAGGTTTCCTAACATTCTCAAGTCATGGGCAGTCAAGGATCGAGATTACCTCTTTTATGCAGGTGCCCTGTGCAAAGTCAAGCTAACCCGCCAAATTGTCGCATGGGCACCCTAGCATGCCCAACATGCAATGCCACCATGGACACCCCGCCTTCGTGCAAGCACACCCGGGGTGCAAGCATTCACCCTTTATTGCAAATCAATGAACATAAATCATTAGCTCATCAATGAAAATAAAATATCATCATTTGTTATTTCCATTTTGCATGATCAATATTCAATTATAAATCGACTTTTAACACCTAAACATTAATTTACTAAATTTTCTAAAAATCATTATGAGACCCCCTTGTGGGAACTTTTTTCATGAGCAGACATGGGTCAACATTACTTCGTTTGTGTGGGATCACCTTGCCAAGTCAAGTCGACCCACCAACTCATCGCATAGGCAGCCCTAACATGCCTAGCATGCAATGCCCCCATGGGTGTTGGGGCACTTTGCCTTCATTCACTCATCAATGACAACAAAATATTATAATTTGTTAGTATCATGTTGCATAATCAATCAATTATAAACCGACTTCTAACACCCAAACATTACTTTAGTGAATTTTCTAAAAACCATTATGGTACCCCTTGGTGGGAAATTTGTTCATGGGCAATCATGGGTCGATCTTACTTCTTTTATGTGGGCACTTCTTTTATTAGGACTCGAAAAACTACTAAAAATAGTAAATTGTGCTACAATTAAGGAAATTGAAAAACTGAAAGAAACAATGGTGGGGGTCCAAATGGAATTGGTGGGCAACCACCAATATCCACCTGGATCATTCCTCCCCCTTCAGAAGCAATGGTCCCCATTGTGTTGAGTTCTTCCATGAGATGGGGAAACTTCTATTGAACTTGGTCCCCGGTGAGCCACTTGCCCTCGTGAAGGATTTGGCATGCTTTGACAACTTGATACAATTGGATCTTCTGCTGGTGAGTGTGATTGATTTGCATGTCCATGATTCGATCAGTTGTGGCTTGTTTCATGCAATCTGGATTTAACTCTGTAGGCTTGAGTTGTTCTGCAATGTCTAATGTCTCTAGCAATGGTGGGAAGTATGGTCGAAGGCAATCCACCTTGAACACCAGGTGCAAGCCAAGGAATGGGGGAATGTTGATCTCAAATGCAATGTCTCCCACAGCCTTGGTAATTGTGTAAGGACCATATCGAAGTGATATGAGATTCTGATAGGCTCCGCTAAGGCGTTCCTTTTGCAAATGCAACCAAACTTTGTCGCCCACTTGAAACTTGTGTGGCACCTGATGTTGATCATGTCGCTGCTTGTACTTGGCATTTGATTTCTCCATAATGGACCTACTAGCGGATATGTTGGATAACGTCAATGAAGTTGTTTGCATTATCAGTTTTGGATTGGACATGAGCTCAATCTTCCTGAGTAGTTGCGAATGGCATGGCCACATCAATGGGACATAGTGGATGGAATCCCAAGCCCACTTGAAAAGGGTTGTGGCCATTCGAGCTGTGGAGAGCCCCGTTATAGTTGTGTTGGACATAGGGGAGGCTCTCATCCCATGTTTGTGGATGCTCTGAGTTGTACATGCGCAGAATGTGTACGATCATCCTGTTGACGACCTCTATCTGGCCATCAGTTGGGATGGAAAGATGTGGACTTAGTGAGCTTGGTGTCCAGCATCGACCAGAGACTGGACCAAAATATATTGAGGAAGTTTTTGTCCCAATCTGAGATGATAGACTCTGGGATCCCAAATTGTACTCACACTCGTTCAAAGAAGAGTTTAGCAGTGGTCTCCGCTGTGATATTCTTCTTGCAGGTAGCCATAATGGCCATCTTCGAGAATCTGTCGACAACCACAAAGGCACAGTCATTGCCATGCTTAGTAGAAGGAAGGCTCGACATGTAATCAAGGGAGATGGATTCCCAAGGTCGACTAGAGTTAGGTAGCGAAGTATAGAGGCCTTGCTTCTTGATGGTCAGATTGGCAGTGGCACAGGAAATGCAGGATCTGATGTACTTCCACCATCATGTCGAATATTCGGCCAATAGAAATACTTCTGCAGTACTGCCACCATTTTCTCGACCCCGAAATGCTCAGCGGCCCGACTATAGTGTGCTTCCCAAATCATCTTGGCACGCTCGCTTGAAGGAACACAAAGGTATTCTACGTGGCATAAAAGGGCATCCTGGAGGTGAAAATATGGAACTTGTTCACCCTACAAGAGTGTTTGGTGTGTGTGGCCGAATTTTGGGTCGCTTTTGTAGAGAAGTGGCCAATCAAAAGTCTCGTGCCCATAAGAGTTGAGCACAGTGGTTAACGCCATGATTTGTGGTTGGCTGAGGCAATCTGCAACATTATTAGTGTTGCCCTTCTTATACTTGATATTTAAATGGAACTGTTGCAGGTATGTGGACCACTTCTGATGGTGATCATTCTGCAACTTCCCTTACGCCTATAAGAACTGCAGGGGCCAGTGGTCTATGTAGATGATCGTTTCCTTCCCTAAAATGTAATGCTTCCATTTTCGACAGGCCTACACAATGGAATGCATCTCTTTGTCCTGAGTGGGATACTTCCGGATTGTGGCTGAAAGTGTATCACTGTGATATGTCAGTGGATGCCCTTGTTGAGTAAGGACAACCCCAATATCATAGTCAGAGGCATTTGTCTCAATCTCAAATGGTTGTTGCAAGTCTATTAATGTGAGCACTGGGGCAGAGCAAAGGCGATGTTTCAACTCTGTGAATGCCTTCTGTTGAGATTCAGACCACAATAATTTTTCTTTCGCTCCTCCCTTGGTGACTTGAATCAAGGGCCAAGTGATATGAGATAATCCCAACACGAACCTACAGTAGAAATTGGCAAGACCCAAAAAGTTGCGGAGCTCTCTCAGAGTGGTTGGAGATGGCCAATCCTGAATGACTTGGATCTTGTTTGGATCCACATGCACCCCCCATTCATCAATAATGTATTGCAAATATTGAACCTGGGTCATGCCAAAAGTACATTTCTCCAAATTGGGACATAGTTTGTGTTGCCACAGTGTTTGGAGAACCTATCGAATGTGGTGGAGGTGTTCTTCCCAACTCTGACTGAAGTTCAGGATGTCATCAAAGTATACCACTACAAATGAGTTGGTGAATGGCCACAAGATGTCATCCATCAGCCTCATGAAGGTTGCAGGAGAATTCGTCAACCCGAAAGGCATAACCAACCATTCGAAAATGCCCTCCTTGGCTTTGAAGGCATTCTTCCACACATCGAAGGGTTCAACTGGTACCTGGTGATATCCTAGTTTCAAGTCGATCTTCCTGAAATATTTTCCCCCTTCAGTTGGTCTAGAAGGTCATCAATCTATGGGATCGGGTGCCTATTCCGGACAGTGTACTTGTTCAGCGCCCGATAGTTAATACACAGTCTCCAAGTCCCATCCTTCTTCTTTACCAACACGATCGGGCTTCCATAGGGTGATGAACTTAGACGGATGTGACCTTTCTACAGTAGCTCCTGAATCTACCTCTTGATTTTGTCATTCTCCAAAACGGAGCAATGATAGATTGGTCCATTGGGCAACGGCGCACCTGGGGTCAGATCAATGGAGCGGTTGACCTGATAGTGCAAAGGCACCCCTGCGGGGGAGGTGAATATGTCCTCGTGCTCCTCCACGACCTTGTCCATCTGTTGTTGTCATGCAGAGGGGTCCTGTCTGGAGGTCATGGCCACCGTCTTCTTCTTTCCCTGAGGACATATCATCAAGAAAAAAAAATCATGGTTTTGGAAATGAGCTTACTGCATTTTTTTGTAGTAACCAAAGAGATGGTAGTAGGCAGTGATACCTCCGGTATCCTATACAACTTATTTCCCAAAGTAACAATAACAGCGTGAGGCCTTGACTCATACATAGCATGCCACTTCCATAAGTATGGTTGGCCTAATAATACATCACAAACATCAAGGGGAGAAACGTCACATAATACCTCATCCGTGAAGGGTTTGATGTTGTATGGAAGGCGGCACTGTTGGCTCATGCAAAGATCTCGCCCTTGGTGAAGCCACCCAATGGTGTACGGTTGTGGATGTGTTGTGGTCGGTAAGCCCAGCTACTTCACGACCTCTGCGGAAATGAGGTTCTTTTGGCTCCCGTTGTCAACAATGAACTGTAGCAGGGAACACATTACACACATCTGGGAGTGGAAGAGGCACTCCTCCTCCTCTAGATCTTCAGGTTCCTCCTTCTGGATCTTCATGGTGGAAATGGTGGCATTGGGCTCTGAATCGATAATTTGCTTCCCTTTGTCATTCCTCTTGTCGAGTTCTAACTCAAAGTCAGAACATGCATCTGATTCCAAAGCCTTTAGCTCAGTCACCAATGGTTGCTTGGCCCAACACTAACTTGTGTTGTGAGTGGAGCTCTTATGGAACTCAAACCACTTTCCCATTTCCTTCTTTAGCTTCAAGGCATTTTGTTTTGCTTGTGGCTTTGGCAAGTTGTCTTGGGTCACCCCGCCTTGGCTTTGTCTTTTGTTCTGCGGTTTGGGGGCACCTTTCCCTTGCTTCAAATTCGCAAATCCAAAGTCTCGCCTCTTCTGTTTAAACTTTTGCTCGATCTTAGCGGCATATCATTATGTCATGTCGAGTGAGGAGATGTCCAGGAATTCCATCTCGTCCTGATGTACCTGTGTAGGCAGCCACGGTACTTGAGAATCAAATGCTTCATAGAATCCTTAATACCCAACTTCATGCGAAGGGTATGAAAAACATTGGTAACTCTGGCACATCTTGGTCCCTTCCCTGTCGCAGCATTGTCCACTTTATGTATTTATCCTCATAGCTCTCGACAAGGTAGTACTACTCCTTGATGGCATCCCGAAACGAGTTCCAAGTGGGTGCGGCTGAAAACATTGAGTTCGTACTTTCATCCTTCTGCTCACAGTAGGTTTCCCACCATTCCTTGATGTGGGGGGCTACTTTGGGAAGTGCAAAAGTGATCTTTTCCCAACTGGAAAAATCATGAATAGAAAAATATCCTTCTAGCATATTTAACCATTTATCTACATCGTTTGCATCTATCTGACCCTCGAATATGGGAATGTCAAAGTTAACTTGTACCTTAAAGGCTGTGGCGCTTCTAGAGTAACTTCCAGAAGTAGATGCATTGCCTCAGGTAGTCGCTGATAGATTTGGGCAAAGTTGTCCATCATCGCATTCCTTTGTCACTCAAGGGCTTCTTCAAGCAAGATTTTGATAGGATATCCTACCCCCTCGTATTTCTTTTCATCCGCCAAGGGAGTCGTCGAGATTTGCGAGGCTGGCCTTGTAAAGGTTCCACCAGTTCAAGCCCTAACTCCTTATACCCCGACCTTGTTGGGGACATGCAAAGAAAAACAGAGAAAGAACAAACTGATCTAATACCACTGATCTAGATTTAAACAGGAACGCAACAAATTACAAATATAACCATAAATACAAAGATGCAGTAGAAATAATACTTCAGTTCATTAATATCAAATATTGAAATATGCTTACAAACAAAATGGAAATAAGGCTAGCTCGAGCAATGGTAGCTTACCTCTGAGAAGAGATGTGGCGGCTACATGCCTCTAAACTGCGTTACAATGAGGCTCAAGGACCTTTTTATTATTGAACAATAAGAGAAAACCCTAAACAACCAAAACCCTAACCCGAGGAGATGTAACACCAAGAGTTTAAGGGGTCCGTTGGGGTTAGTTGGACAGCCAACTTCACAAGGTCGCGACTTGGTCATATTATCTCCATTTGATGGGCATGAACCCCGTTGGAAAGATCTCTTTGAGGAATATGACGGAAAAGATTATTTTAGATAATACAAAAATTGTTGGTTCAATATTGCCAAAAAAATGTCGTTTAGGGCCTCAAAATGGCTCCGGAAGTTTAGGACCCAAAAAACTGCTAAAAATAGTAAATTGTGCTACAATTAAGGAAACTAAAAAACTCTAAGAAACAATGATGGGGGTCCAAGTGGAATTGGCCAGTGGCCACCAATATCCACCTAGATCATTCATACTTTTCTGAGAATCACTATGAACCATTATTCCCTCATTCCATTTGTTGCATTATCCTCCATTAATTCATCGACACATTATCCATTCACATACAAGTAAAAACATGTTGAGAGCCATACATAGTTGTTGTCATAAAATGTGCATATAACCAACACAATAGGAACAAAAATACAATAAACATATCATCCATTAAATCCATAAATACATCAGTACCTTTACACATGAGAATAAAGGGAATGGATTTCTGATTAATGAATGCAATGAACCAACTAGAGATGGGACTACCACATTCCACCCGACCGTAGAATGGCTTAGCCAAATCTCTCTTCAGCCATTGACCCCCATGCCATATTCCAAGCATGAATGTGGGATCTCATAGAACACATCAATCAAAACTCATTCAGGGCTTCCAGAGGCCATCCACCTCAACCCATCAAATAGTGATTCCACCTCACAGTCGGACATCACCAAAAAAACCATCATCAAATTAGTCTCCATCCAAGACTTCCAATGCGTTTGTCCAACCAAGGCTTACAAAACTAGTAACTCAAGCCACAGCTTATACAAGGCTTCCAGAGTGTTTGTCCAACCAGGCTTCCAGGACTAGTAACTCAACCCACCAAGGGCTTCCAGAGTGTTTGTCCAACCAGGGCTTCCAGGAATAGTAACTCAACCCAAGTTGTTACAGGGCTTCCAGAGCGTTTGTTCAACCAGGGCTTCCAGGACTGATAACTCAACCCAAGCTAAGCAAACATGAAACAAAACAATGAAAGTAGATCCACAATCACCATGGATATCCAGGAAATGGCAAGGTTAGGCAATCCACTGTCGATCCAGGCAATCCTCCATGCCAATAATAGATCACAACCAAGAAACCACATGCATATGCCATGCATGCCCAAAACTAGTGAAGAAAAATCATACATGCAACTCTGTACCTGCAAGTAAATCTGATGTAGTTGTTGATGTCGATGCCTTCTTTCGCTTTCCTACTCTTCCTTTGCCTTCTTGCTCCAAGAATCCAATTATGCCACACCCACCAAGAGTGCTCCAAGAAAACTCTAAGTCTCCAAGAGTATGAGAGAGAGAGAGAGAGAATAATGAGAGAGATCCAAAACTGAACTGACAAAAAGGTTCACACTAAAAGGAAGAAGCTTTCCAACTGATCCTCATAAGATTTTTTATTAATGAGGCCTCTATTTTCTTCGTTTTCCATTATTTTCCTTCATTTTCCTCCTCGCATGCAACCTGTGACCTTTCACCTACTTCTTCTCCTAATTTCCATTATTTTCCTTCATTTTCCTCCTCACATGCAACTTGTGACCTTTCACCTCCTTTTTCTCCTAATTTCCATTATTTTCATACATAAATGTGCCAAAATACCTATTTTCCTCTTTAATGCCTTAGCCATTACCTTTTCCAGGTTCCTTAACCATAAACAACCAAATGAACACCCACTAGGATGTCATTGCCACCATTCATCTTGGAATATGTGTCCCATCACCGTGGCCTTATATATTTTTACATGAGTTTTTTAACCAGGGTTGTTACAGAACCCTCCCCCTTGGGGGAACACTGTCCTTGGTGTTCAATGACACCTATAACCAATAAGACCACTAAAAACAAAACATATTGCCCATGGAGCTTTATAACACGGCGTGTTGTAGTATTTACAATGAATGACCCCCTCAAAAGCAAAACATCATGACAACATGACCAAATAAAAACCATACCGTATATTAGAGCTTTATAACATAGCTCATTACGATAATTACAATGATATACACATATACACACATACACATTTACTTAACTAGCAAATAAAGGATATGATGGTTCTATCAATCAATAAGAGAATCCAGAGGCTCACAACTCCACCCTCAAAGTAATACCAAGATTCACCTCCTTCCCAGGAATTCTAGAATCGACTGCAAAGTCAAATCTGCATCCAATGTCCAGCGTTATAATCTTGTGCCACATGTCCTCTCAGTAAATAGTTACCGGCTCATTGTTCTAGGGCGCACTCCCAATGTGCATCTGATTCCATCTAGTAATGCTAATGATCAAAACAAATCCATCCCCGACCTTCCATTCTCTACTACATAGTCCCTTGGGAAATTCGTTTAATCTCTTCCGTGTAGTCACTCACCTTCCAAGTTCCACTGGCACCCCAATCACAGGCAGTCCATCCCTTGGCAAGGATTCCTCGCATTAGAAGATACAAAATCCAAGGCATATCCCTACTTCAACACATCATACCAGTCATAGCATGCTCATGGCAATTAATGGACACTATTGGGTACCAATCTCCCACAATGGCCCTGCTCTTGAATACTTTACCAAGATGTTGTTGCATGTTCCAATTTCTTTTGTTGTTGCTGCCAATTCTTGCAATTGATTTTAACCACGCAACTAGGCATTTCGGTGTTTCCTGTACCAAGCACATAACTTCCATTAGATTCAAAATAATTGAAATAACTTCAAATCATACCTCATTGGTAGCTTTTCAATAAGGTACATTTGCAATCATGTTTGCTTCCTGTCACAAGTCAAACTAACATATTGACCAAATCAACATATATACAAATATCACATCAGGTTAGCTCAAAACATAACCATCAAAATCATAAATCACATGCATACTAAAACTGAAATACAATACTGATACTTATCCTCCGGTGATCCTTACTTCTGCCTTTGTTCTTTTTGTACACACACTGGATCGGTTGCCACACCCAACAAACACCTAGTGCCTTCTCCTCCACAAGGTGCACATATGCATAGTGTGCATCACACACATACAACCACACAAGCCATACAACGCCATGCAACACATGCACCAATACCTGACATACAACACATACACCTACACCCAGTGTACATACATATACATGCACAATGTACATTATAGACATACATCCACACACAATGTGTGACAACACAAAATGCATACACATACACCTAGTATACAACACAACTTATACACCTAAACCTGATGCATAACGCAACTCATACTCCTACACCCACTGCATAACACAATACATGCACCTACACAATGCACATACATAGTACCACATGCCCTCAAAACAGCATGTATGACATGCACACAATACCACACGCGCACCAATACCATATGTACAACATGTATACAGTACCACCTACACAACATGTGCACAACATCACATGTACACGGCACCATCGACACAACGTATACACAACACCACATGTGCACAACATCACATGTACACGGCACCATCGACACAACGTATACACAACACCACATGTACACTACACCATTGTACAACGTGTACACAATACCACATGTACATAGTACCACACTCACGATATGTATGTGACACCACATGTACACAACGCCACATGTATGACATGTACATAGAAACACATGCACACAGCGCCACTTGTACAACATGTACATAACACCACACACACAGCACCACTTGTACAATCATGCACACCTCACCATATGTACATAGTACTAATGTACCACATGCACGCAACACCACTTGTACATAGCACTACATATCCAACATGTACATAGCATCATCTATACACAGCACTGCATATCCAACATGTGCATAGCACCATATGCACACAACACCACATATCCATCATGCACACAATACAATATGTACACAATACCACATATCCAACATGTACATAGCACCATCTATACCCAGTATTGAATATGTAACATTCATACAACACTATATGTACCATCATGTACATAACATTGCATAAACAACATGTACACACACTATATATACACAACGTCGCATGTGCACACATCATATATGAAACATGTACAACATATATAGTATATGCACAATAGTAGTACCACACCTCCAAAACCACATTGTCCTTACCAAGAAACCTTGCTTCCCATGTCTTATCCCTGCTTGTCTTAGCATGCTACAGACCATGTTGCTTTCATTCCATTGGTGTATCCTTTAACGTTACCTGTCATAACATAAACATAGGCATAATACAAGCATATAAATTCATATTCACATGACACTAACCTCGTACATTTGTCATGACTACTCTTCCACTTGATTCCTCGCGAGACCAGGAACCTCTTCATGCCATTCATATGCATAAGCAATCGTTCCTCCACAAGAATGATTCCTTATTACCCATTCAGACAGTGACATAGATACATTTACACATACATACACCATAAAATAATAATGATCTCGTTATTCAACGTCATACATAGATACATATGTACATATAAAAAATAACATAAAATAATTATGATTCATGATCACCCTGTCAAATATGGCATACATACATACATACATACATATATACATATATAAATAACAACATAATCATGATCATAAAATAATTACCAGATATCAAGGTTAAGGTTAAGAGAACTTCCTTTATTCATGCACAAAATGAACGATATTGAGAATAATAATTCCCAACATAGCCAAGGCATCTGACACCTCAAATCCATTTACTTTACCTTTTTTGGTTACCTTTCTCATGACTATCCTACCATTGTCCAGTTACACCAATGGACCGAACCAATCTAATCCGATCATCATAGTCTTACCTTCTGCTGCGCTTACTCATACACTAAGCTTCATTTGGGTCTTGCATTACTTGCATTACCAGTCGAGTACCACACATCTCTCCTCAAGCTCCATTAACTTTCCTCTTTCCCAACCAATTCCCAAGACTTGAAACAATAAAAGGCAAGTCAAGAAACAAACAATAAGAAGATCATGGAAAACCAACAACAATACAACACCAAAAACAAAGTGGCACATCCATGAACCATACATAATCAAAACTGTAAATCAAGCATAAACAAATCATAAAACACTAAAATCACAAGACTTCCAAAAAACACCATTACTCAACCCCCATGATTTCCCAATACTTCCAAGGATTCATGAGTGAAATCTCAGCTTGAGCCTTCTTCGAGATCTATGACAATCTCTTTTGTCATTTGATTCCCTACATCGCGCAACACTAACTCATGCTTTTATTCATGCCTTTACAATATTAGAACTCAGCCTCTTATCTCAAACATCAACCTTAAGATAACAACCTATCAAATACATATTCATGAATATAACACATATCCACATAATGTCAATCAAAAATAAGGTTAAGAAATATTTTGGTATTCATGCAAATCACTCGTTCATTTGGAATTGCAGTTTCCAAACATAGCCAAAGGAATTCTCACCCAATTCCTTTATTTTACCTTTTTACCTTACTGCAATTGAGTCTTATTATGTGTTATCACATACACCAAGATGTTAGTTATATAAACAAATCAACTATTACCTTGTCAAGATAATACCAAACATGTTTCCTTACAACTACTCACACATGTCAGTCACATGTTCCAAAAATCAAGACATCGTGTCTATTAATTTGAAATCAGCCATCACCAATACTAACAACCATGTCATAGTCAACAATCAACTCACAATCATAGTCATAAAACTAAAACTAGCACCCACTTGCACGCAAGTGCATATCAATTGTCTCAACACATATTGTGTTGGTACAACTGTATTAAAACAAGAGCATTCCTTCATACAATTTTATAAGCACAAACACATATCACGCACTTAATCAATCATTCAAACAACCTATAAACATACCCCCTTACTATCCATGGTCCACAATGAGGTAAAAGGAGGAAGCTACTATAATGGCCCAATATCCAATGCCCAATTATGGAAATGGGATCTCCAAAGCTCTACTAAATTTAACCAGACTTGAAAATAAATGGATTTTCATTTCTCATACATTTTGTATGAGATTAAGTCAAAACGTTTCACTTATTCCACTTGTAACATAATAACTAAAAACATACCACTTTTCCATTTCCTTACATGCAACTTTTCAAAGTCCTTGCATGCAACCTTTCAAATTCCTTACATGAAACTATTCAAATTATTTGCATGAAAATAGGCATACATCAGCTACATCCATATTATCATACTGCAATACTACCCATCCAAAAAAATAACATTTTCTTCAACAATTACCATAGTTTTACATTTTCTTCAAACAACTAATATATTATTACATTTTCATGTAAGCATTTCTTCAAACACTTTAGATGCAAACTATATAGAAAACTATTTGCATACAAGTAAGCATATATCAACTACAGAAATACTATTACACATCAATACTATCCTCAACCACAAACAACATACTCATTGGGGCATTTTATCAAACAGTTTGTATGCAATTAATCATTGAACCATTTAAGCATTTCATCAAACACTTTGCATGCAACTAATATAGTGAATGATTCAATGCATATATCCTAAACTGTAGTAGGGCAAGTTATGGAAACTAAACCATGTGATTAGTGGTATTTTCCCTCACTATGGTTCAAGTTTCAACTTCTGAGATTTCATAGATGAAAAGTTATAAAAAAAAAATACCAACACAATCCTCTTTGGTGCACAATTCTAGGAGTATCCAAAAAGCTCGACTTCCACTGGCCATATCTCCTAAAATATAGCGAATAAATGTCTAAAATGTGTAACACAATATCAATTGGAATTCCCCTCCTTGTGGAAAAAATTTCAGCTCCTGAGAGTTCCCAGAAGAAAATTTATAACAAAAATGTCAGCATGACCTGTTTGAGGCTTGATTTGAGGAGCATTCAGAAGGCTCGACTCCCTCTACTCATATCTCCTAAGAAATTGAGACACAATATCTGAAATTTCTACCACAAATCAGTGGTATGTCCCCTCAATTTGGAAAAATTTTCATCTTCTACCTAAGACAAGTTATTGCAGAAATTCCAACATGTCCTGTTTAAAGGTGCATTCAGGAAGGTCGCCTTCCTTAGATCATAATTCCTAAAGTATTGTGAACCAATATCTAAAATTTTGACCACATTATTAGTGGTATTTATCTTCAATATGGACAATTTTTCAACTTCTAATATTCCATAGAAGAAAATTTATAACATTTATGAAAGAAATGTCTAAAATTTAAACCTTTGTTCTTCATTTCACCTATGATATAGCCCATCCAGTCCAAGTGTTTGAACATGGAAGCTCTGATACCACTCTGTAACAACCTCCTCCCACATCTACCTAAGCAATCGGCTAGCCTAGGTAAACATGTGACGAGACAACACTATGGATAAGATTCAACCTCCATGGTGACTTTAAGGAAATGGAATTGAAAAACCAATCAACTGAACAAGGTCATAACCAAAACCTCATTAGCCATGACACACGCTTAGTCAAACATCTCATCAATATGTAATCTATAGGTGTAAATAACAAAATTAAGTGTAGGGATCTCATACATATCTGAGAATCGCTATGAACCATTGTTCCCTCATTTCATTTGTTATGTTATCCTCCATTAAGTCATAGACACATTATCCATTCACATGTTTGATCAGGTGCACAGCAAATAAATTAAACACACAGCAGTATTCAAGCACATAAACACAAGAATTAACGTGGTTCACCCAACCAATCTGGGCTACGTCCACCAAACATAGGCATCAGGAATATATTAAATAAATTGGAGATTACATCAAGAAATCCTCACACTCTCTTAGAAAATCATCCGAATGATTGCCTGTTATATAGCATAGAGAATCTAACAGCCTCATAACTCCCTCACATCAAATATAGGAGGCATTAACTCCTTCCCAACAACCTGGAGCTAATCTAGGAACTGAATCCCTATTGTTGTCATCCTTCAGAGATTTTTGCCTATTTGACTAAAACATAAAATCTCAACAATCTCCACCTTGACAACAATTCACCTGATGCCCTGTTATTATTATTTTATCTTTTCTGCAAGCCAAGAGAAGCCAAACACCAGCGTAGCTTCTCCAACAAAACTGGTTTCGTGAACATGTCTGCACAGTTCTCCTTTGTATGCACCTTTTCAAGAGAGACTCCCCTTTCAGTGATAACCTGTCTTACAAAATGGTACTTATTGGAATATGCTTTGATTTACTATGATAGGCCGGATTCTTAGCCAAATGTATTGCACTTTGACTATCACAAAGTAACCTGATGTTGTCCTGTAACCTACCAAACTCACCAAGCAAACCTTTCAACCAAACCGCCTCGTTGCAAG
>APFE031332899.1:27625-38976 GCA_000404065.3 Pinus taeda
GGCTTCCAGAGCATTTTTTCAACCAGGGCTTCTAGGACTAATAACTCAAACCAAGCTAAGGAAACATGAGAACCAACCAAAACAAAACAATGAAAGTAGATCCACAATCATCATGGCTATCCAGGAAATGGCAACGCTAGGCAATCCACTGTCGATCTAGGCAATCCTCCATGCCAATGACAGATTACAACTAAGAAACCACATGCATATGCCATGCATGCCCAAAACTAGTGAAGAAATCATACATGCAACTTGGTACCTACAAGCAAATCTGATGTAGTTGTTGATGTCGATGCCTTCTTGCACTTTCCTGCTCTTCCTTTGCCTTCTTTCTCCAAGAATCCAAGTATGCCACACCCACGAAGAGTTCTCCAAGAAAACTCTAAGTCTCCAAGAGTATTAGAGAGAGAATAATGAGAGAGCTACAAAACTAAACTGACAAAAAGGTTCACACTAAAAGGAAGAAGCTTGCCAACTTATCCTCATAAGCCTTTTTATTAATGAGGCCTCTATTTTCTTCATTTTCTATTATTTTCCTTAATTTTCCTCCTCACATGCAACCTGTGACCTTTCACCTCCTTTTTCTCCTAATTTCCATTGTTTTCCTTCATTTTCCTCCTCACATACAACTTGTGACCTTTCACCTCCTTTTTCTCCTAATTTCCATTATTTTCGTAAATAAATGTGCCAAAATACCATTTTGCCTCTTTAATGCCTTAATCATTTCCTTTGCCAATTTCCTTAACCATAGACAACCATATGAACACCCACTAGGATGTCTTTCCCTCCATTCAACTTGGAATACGTGTCCCATCACCGTGGCCTTATATATTTTTACATGGGTTTTTAACCAGGGTTGTTACAAACATATATTCTTTGAACTTCTTTGACGTCTTCATCCGACATTACATGACCCCCCTGCTCCTCTACATCATCTTCTTCTTCAATTTCATCTTCTTCCACTACATTATACTTTGCAGGCCTTCCTTTGGGATCATATCTAACAGCATATTACCAGCCTACTTTACCTAGAATGTCTACATAAAATACCTCTTCACATTGGCTTGGAAGAATATATCGCTCTGATCTAGGCTCAAGATTCCGTGTATCAACCATGGTAAATTTGTTAGCATGATCAACAACACTACTATGAGGGTCACGTTCATGGATTTGTAGCCTAAACCATTTGACATCAAACATAACTATTTTGAAGGATTCAAAGTCACTCTCAAGTATATCATGCAGATACACATAGTATCGATGCTTAGAGAGTTTTGGATGTTTGTCACCTCTAGAGGAAACATTGATAGCTTTAAATACTACAGTTATCCCGCCATCAAAAGTTTTCATCTTTTCATCCAACCTTTTGATGCGAAATTTGTGGCCATTGCACCACATTTTGTTGTGGTGTTTCAACTAAAATACATCAAAAAAATAAAAAATAAAATGCATTGTTAATTGATAAGCATGCATATATACTTGCAAAATTTGAAAATTAAGAAAAAAAACATGCCATATGTTGCATCAATATAATTGTAATAAAACTTAGTATGGGTAAATATGCTTGCCTAATAAATTTTAAGCCATATGCTAAATCAATTTCCCTTTGTGTAAGATTGGTATCTCCACTACATTGAGCTTCTTTGGCCAATGAAGACACACCATACCATGATAACCTACCATTATTAGCTTGCTTTCATCATTCAATCTCTACCTTCATCCAAAATCTATTGTTCACAATGTGTAAATGTATTACATCCCACTCTCGACCAATTGTATTAAAATAAAACAATTTACATATATTATATTAGTTACCATGTTATACCTTCATAATAATGGATTATACATTAATACTAAAAAATAAATGAGTATGATATACATAAAAACAAATAAGTCAAATGTGCTATATATCTCCACTAACTACTTACATCTCACTTTGCTCATTCTACCTTTCCCCAATAGGTACTCCCCTTTAAAATTGTCCATGGAGTTGACATCCCAAATGTGATCCAATACATTAATACTTTTTCCTATTTCATCACTATATTGATGAAATATAAGCCATGGTTTGATATACCATATATCCCTCTACCATAGAACCCTCCAGACATGCTTTTTGTCTAACCAAAGCCTTCAATGATTTCAAGTGCCTCTCAACCATCCACATTGATCTTGTGTGTACAGGTCCACCCTTTTCAATCTCCTCAACTTGGTGTATGAGGTAGTGTTCTTGTGCACTGAAAAATGTCAGAGTTAGATACTTTTGCATTTCACACATTAGATGAGGAATTTTTTTCTCCAATACTTTATATCTTTTTTATCGATTTCTTTTGACGACAACCATCTACAAATGAAGCAAGAAAATCAAAGGTTTCAACAAAAAAAGAATAATATAGTACATGATGACAAGAAAAACATAGGCAACGAAAAATATGTGACACAACAACTTATTATCCAAATTACACTTTTCACATAAATCTCCACTTACCTCATGTATTTTCCGAGATCATATATAACTTGTTTGACATTGTTGTCAAAGTTTTCTGACAAAGATAAAGGTAGAACATACTGTAACAAAAATAATGAACGGTCATTATTTTTTCCCAAATTAGTTAAAAAAACACTAATTAACAAGGTGTTTCACCAATGTATAAAATATATATACACTAAAATAATTACCTTAATGAACATATGCCAATCATGATTTTTTACCCCACCTAATTGACCTTTCTTTGTTAGGATATTCTTTATGTTTGAAGAAAATATAGTTCGAAAATCATTTTTCTCAATAACCTCTTTAACATGCTTGCTTTGTTTCTCTGTCAATAACCATCGAAGGGTGCTTATATTTTGGCGGTCTCCATCGTTATTTGAATGAATCGCATTTTTCAATGCATTCGGCCTACTTAATGTCATTACAAATCTTAACATTTTTTTCTTTATCTCTCCTTCCATCTAATATTCTCCATAATGTCTATGTTACATTCTTCTCGATGTGCATTGTATCAAACAAATAAACTATTTCTAGCTGCTCATAGTAGGGGAGTTTATTGAATTGCTCAGGATAACTTTTCATTCCTCGTGGAAGTTCCCTGTTATGAATGCCTTCACGACCTACAATATGAATCATAGATAAAATAGTAACAAAAATATAACCTTTCATTAGTACAATGAAGGAAAAACCTAATAATAATAATAAATAAATAAAAATAAAAAATCATCCAAACATATAATGTATATTTATACATAAACAATTTGATCGATACCTTGAGAGACTTTATTATATTGAAACTTCCATGCACAAGGTGTCCTTATTCATGGTCTTACTCCAGTCTCTTCTTCCCATTGAAAAGTTCTTTTCAGTACTTCGGTCCCTATGGTTCTTATAAAGGAAGTGCCTATATTGATCAAACACTTCCTTTCTTAAGCTTCTTGAACGAAAAGATTTAATCTTAGGACCACAAACTAGACAAGCAAATTTACCCTTTATTTGAAGCCCTACAAGAGATGGGATAATTTTTATATCAATTATTTTAAGTATGTATAATGAGGTCGAACTATTTAAAAAACATACTTGAAATGAAGTTCATAAAATTAAACATTATTAAAGTGCAGGGTACGTTATAACATACAACATAAATGTGTTAGCCCTCGGGCATCACGAATTGTCCATACAAGCATTGTATGGAATTCAAATTCCCTTTGTACAACTATTGGTTTAGAGATATCATATATAGTGACATTGTTCCATAACTCCACTAACTCATTGATAAGAGGCTCGATATATACATTCATATCTTTGAATTGGTACTTACCTAATTGATTAAACATACAATACATAATTACTACTTATATGAGTAAATAAAAAAATTTATAAGCCATAATTGATCATATATGAGTAAATAAACAAAAAAATATAGGACATAATTATGAAACAAACAAGACAAATAAGATGTTATTGTGCTAAAAAAAATATTCTAAATAAATTAATGCCTGGAACAATCATTGTCAAAATTATGCGCTCTCTATTTATTGACTTCCACGAAGGAATTTTATTGTTGATAACAAAAATGGGCCACACCGAGTAAGTAGATCTGGCCTCTCCAAATGGAGTGACACTATCAGCTACTAATTTGAAGCCTAAGATTACAAGGTTCTCTTTTAAACCTTGGCCGCTTTTCCTCCATATTCCTAAATTCATATCCATCTACAGGCATTTGAAGAACACCATCCTCGCGTTTATTCCTTGCATGGTAATCCATAAGTTTTTCTATGGTTTTGCACTTGAACAATTTTCGCATATGTGGAATTATGGGAATATAACGAAAAACCTTGGGAGGCACTTTTTTTATTACTTTATTGGTTTGACATCTACGAGCATTTGTCTTTCAATGCATGCTCTTTATAATAGAGAATATCATAATTAGGGCATGCATGAGTAGCTTGATACTCCATTCCAATATCTTTCATAACGGCATGCAAATCTCAGTACGTACGAGGTAAAACATTTGACGATGGTAGCAGAAATTCACCTAATCATATACAGCGTAAAAAAAAATTAGTATTGTTTAATGTACTGAACAATATTAATCGTACATATTGCATCGAAATGTTACAAATTAATGAAATGATGCATATCATAGTACTAACATTAAAAACAATGGAAAAAATAATTATATTATCATGTATATAGTAATAAATGTCACAAAATATATTATATACCTTACGAGTTGTGTCACACGTGTTTGACAAACCATTCACCACCTTTAAGTTGACTAGCAAGAATAGAGCGGAAAGAAGAGATGTTTTTGAGCCTTCATAAAGAGTTTTTGTTTCCATCTCAAGTACAGGTAAATCAAAAGCACAGTCATCATACTGGTTTTCATCATCATCCATTCCAACATTATTAAATGTCTCCTGGATCAATCTATTTGTCCCATCTTCTTCAACTATGTTATCAGCATCATTATTTTCTTCCGTAGGATCATTAGCTTGATCCTCAATATTAATCGATCCATGTTCTTAAATAGGTGCTTGTACTACAACCACCTCTTCCTCATCGAGCAATGCCCTAGGGGGCCAATACTATACAATTACAATCAATAAAGTAATATTAGTATATGTAGCAAATATTGAAACGTCTATATAACAATAGTTTACAAATATAATATATAATGAAAACAAAGACAAAAAAGAGAAAGAGAAAGACAACTTAGGTGAGACCAAGAAACAAAGACAACAAATAAATGATGATGCTTTTGCAATTTATCAATATATTTAAGAATATGTTGAAAAAACCGAAGAAAGATGTTACTTTTCTTGACATGTAGGAAGTGGGACACTTTCTATGATATATAGTCACAACCATAATAAAAAACATATTGACCTTATTTTGTATTCATCATTGTGTTATAGTTCTGTATTTTTGAGGTTGCGGGAGTAAATACATTGGAAAACATCAAACCACTTTTGAATGTTGGGATCTAGCCCTACCAACTTCATAGAGGGCTCTCTCTTTATGATTTAACTTGGTTTTTAGGTTGATTTTGGGCTAGGTATGATTATGTTGGTTCGTTTGTTTGGATTTGGTTGATTGGTTGGTTGATTTGATCAAATCGTTTTCTTTCCATTGGGCTATGGATTCAAATAAAACTAGGTGTTGCACCAAAAGTACAAAGGAGTAATCACAGGGAAAGCTAGCTAGATTTACTGGATCTTTAAATTAAATTATGGAATGGAGAAAAGGTGTGCTTCAACATGGATTGAAAAGAATTTAAGAATTTCTCCATCGGACCTTTAGAAGAAAACATGCACATTGTAAACGCAGTCCAAATAAGGTGTTCAAAAACATATCTTATTTTTCACATCTCATGTTTTACAATTAGATTTCAGATGCATAACATAAGAATAATAACAATGAAAACACAATTACAGTAGGAAAAACATCACCAGTATTTCGTAACACAAGTATCCTGTAAAGAGTCTTTTTATTAATGGTGCTCCAGCAACACGAAAATACAACGCTTGATAGAAAGAGTTACAATGTTCAGGAACCAACCCTCAATACTTCAACAAAATGAAGTATTTAAACAAAATTTACAAAAAAGATTACAATTAATGCCTCAGTGACATGGCATTTTATTATTGACTTCAAACTAACAAAAATGAAACAATACGATCAAAAGAGGTGAATCTGGCGAAGTGATCTGGACATCTGGCACTGCTTTGGTGGAGAACAGTTGCTGAGAGGTCACTATTCAGGTGTTGCGCTGGTGAAGCTGACCTGTTCTTTTAATCCTCGAATTCACACAACTTCTCCCACCGCTCCTCATCTGGAATGGAAATTTTTTCTACCTTGCGGTAAATCTCATCTACCTCGGTATACCGAGCGAAAGTGGGTTTCACTACAAAAATGTGTTTTATCTCACATTGGATAAAAATCATGTTGTTGATAGCTTCATAAAAGGCCCTCCCTGTCATAGCACCTTTGATGTGGGAAAACTTGGTTATATCCTTTGCAATGTCTTGAAGCTTCTTCTTGTAATCTTCCCTGGTCATTAATTTGTCATTGATCACAAATAAAGAAGGCAGGCCTTTTTTGTTCAATGCATATATTCTAGTTTAAAAACTGTTAACTGCTACCTCCAAAGTGTGACATTTCTCTTTCAGCTACACAACCAAGTCCTTCTTGGTTAGAACTTTCTTTACTTCTAAGGTTGTTTCTTTTTTGTCATCTACTCCCAAATCATCCAGCTCATATCTATTTTTGGAATTGAGAAACTTTATGATGCGGTTGGCTGTGTCAGGCATTTCTCCCAATTCAACATTGATAGTGGAAATGGTTTGCTTGGCTTTCTCCATCAACTTCTTCTGTTCAAATATAATCTGGATACATGGCCAGATTTCATCTATTTCTTCAATGATATTATTCCATATAATCTCTTTGACTTGGGCCAATGTATAACCAATAGAGGACTTAGTTGTTGATTTCCTCCATACTTCTGTCTAGTTTTGAGCTCTCTGTAGCTCTATTGCATGGAAAGTCTCAGTATTTGTTTTCTAATCTTGTAGAATATTTACTTGAGCCTACAACCTTTTGCTTTCCTCAGTCTAGAGAGACATGTTCTGTACTGCATTTTCCAACTGATCACCAGTTGCCCTTGTTCTTGCTGTAGAAGATGTAGCTGTAGGAATTGTTGTGATAGGGAGTGCTTCCAAAGGAACATAAACCATTTTGGTAGCTTTCTCCTTTTCTTTGGTCATATTTTCCATCTTTGTCTCCATTTGCTTCAACTGCGCACTCTACTCCATGATGATCTTCATCATGTCTACCTTTTGTGTCTTTGTTTCTTCAATGTCCTTGGCCAGAGGGTCCTCTGTAGCTGGTAACTTCAATTGCTTCCTTAATGCTGCTATGTTTAACTTCTTTTTCCTTACAAGCTCTTCTGCAACATTGATGTTTGCGGGGTCATAACCTACTTTGATCACCAAGTCCTCCAAAGCTTTGATCTTGGTGTCTTTGGCAAGTGCAAAGACCTTTTCTGTCTTCAATTGTGATTGAACATTAGCTAATGTAACCTGCAATTTAGATAAACTCATAGCAATGTTAGTGACAGTGTGTTGGCATTATGGCACAGGTTTGGAGCTATGGCACAGGTGTTGTCCTTGATGGCAACCTTCTTTGGTATCAAATCTCAGTTCAGGCACTCAGAAAGTAGAAAAAGACATATATGCAGGTTCATCTAGACGAAGGCGCGTATACACGCGGGTTATACATTACAAAAGCGCGTATATGTTGGGGATCATTCTTTTGGTCCATGGCAGTTAGATATTGGAACTTGAACCTATGTTTTGGACCATGGCGTCTCGTCAAATGTGTTGATCCCTAGTTTTGGGTTCATGGTATTGAAATGTTATGGTTTTGGACCATGGTATTGGGGAAGGCCTAAGGCTATAAAAGAGGAAGGAGATCTTGTGACAAATTACCATCTGAATTATTATTGAAGATCTAATAAAGTGGTAGAGCTGGTATATTGGGTGGTGATGCAGATTTGGATCTGAAGGAAGGAAGAACCTTAGCGCAAAAAGGAAGGATAAGGTTTATTCATGGGTCATAATCTTTAAGCCTAATGATAGCATCTTTGTATGATTTTGATCTGCTAGATGTGGCGCTCGTTTGATCAATAAGTCTGAAAATCTGGGTTAATTAGTGATTGAATATCTGGAAGAGTGTGTTGTCCTTTATATATCTGTACGCAGGTTCAGTAAGGTGAAGACGCGTATACACGCAGTTTTAGTGAAGTAAAGGGGCGTATACGCAAGTTGTTCCATACGCAGAAGCGTATGCACGCTAGTTTCAGGCTATTGAAATAGCGTATAATCTAAGTTGTGATCTAGATGCTTCTGACTATTGCTGCTGTGTTCTGGGTTCTGTTTTATGGTGTATGGTTTCTGGTACTATGTTTTGGGTACAACTGTAAGAAGAATATCTACTTGATTCAGATCTAATTTGTGAAAAGGAGATTGGTTGATTCTTGATGATTTTTTGATGGATCTAGTCTGAAAATTGATGAAACGTGGTCCCTGGAAGAAAGAGAAGGTTGTAGCCTTCTGTAGGCCAGCACCTACGTACTAGTATCTTGGCTAGTGCAAGAGCTAAGGGGGTTGTAGCTCCCTTCTAGGTGAAGCTGGAAAACGAGAGAGAGTTGTAGCTCTCTACAGGTTGCAGCCTGCGTACTAGTAAAGGACTGCACCAGTACATTGTAAACAGAAGTTTCTAATTAAAGAAAGATAGAGACGAATTGCAGAAGGTGGTTTTCACCCACATTGGGTTTCCACCTTATATCTAGTGTTCTTGTGAGTGATTGTCTTTCTGCTTTGTTTTACTGTCTCTGGTTACTGGTTATTTGATGTTGCATCTCAGATTAACAATCATCATCTGAAAGTTTAAGTAAATTAAAAGTTTGCTCTGTACACGCGGTTTTACTTCTGAATAGTTGCGTATATACGCAGGTTGAATTAACTGAAGTAGCGTATACAATTTGGTTGTTGAAAAGGATTATTTGACTTCATAATATTGATTCGACCCCCCCTCTCAGTATTATTTCCAACATTAACCATAAATGAAACCAACAACATCATGAAAGAGTTCCATGCAGGGGACTGTGGAGGGCATTTATATTGGAAGTCCACTGCTGACAAGATTTTAAGGGTTGGTTATTATTGGCCCTCTCTATTTGCAGATGTCAAGAAATTTACTGTCTCATGTCACAAATGCCAAATCTTTGAAGGAAAAAGAAAACTGCTGCCTTTGCCCCTTAAGCCCATCTCAATCGAAAAGCCTTTTCAACAATGGGGTCTTGACTTCATAGGTGAAATCCATCCCTCTTCTTCAGGCTAGCACAAGTGGATTTTAACAGCCACCGACTATTTCACCAAGTGGATTGAAGCCATCCCATGTAGGCAAGCCAATGACTCCACTATTATCTGATTCCTTGAGGACAATATCCTTTCCAGATTTAGCTGCCCTGAGAAAACCATCACTGACAATGCTGCTGCCTTCAAATCCAAAAAAATGATCAACTTCTGCCATAAATTCCACATTACCTTCGGCCACTCTTCAGCCTACTACCCTCAAGGTAATGGCTTGGCCGAATCATCCAACAAAAGCCTCATCAATATCCTAAAGAAAGTGCTAGAAGAGAACAAAAAGAACTGGCATAGGAAGCTCACAAATGCCCTGTGGGCAAACAGACTTTCAACCAAGAAATCCATTGGGATGAGCCCTTATGAGCTAGTTATGGCATGGAAGCTAGATTTCCTTCATCTTTGGGCATTCCTACTATCAAACTGTTACAGGAGATTCAGCCTCAGGCTGAATCAAATGACATTCAAAGGAGAATTAATCAGACCATTCATTTTCAGCAAACCAGAGAGCAAGTGTATGACAGAGCTCAGACTTTGCAAGAGAAACTCAAAAAGATGTTTGATAAAAGAGCCAAGGCTAAGGATTTCTATGTTCGCAGCAAAGTTCTAAGGTGGGACTCAAGAAGAGAAGACAAGGGAAAACATGCAAAGTTTGATTTTCTTTGGAAAGGTCCATTTATTATCAGCATTGTGCAAGGCAATAACACATATTTTCTCAAATCTGTAGATGGCAGCAAAGCTAAAGAGGGCCCTGTAAATGGCCGAATGTTAAAACATTATCAAGATCCCTTTTGTTGAAGATCTCCCAGCAAGATCATGTCTGTACATAAATGTTTGTATATATCAGCATTTTATTTTATTTTGTATATAAAAGTCTAGGCGATAGAGCATGCAGAAGAAAGCAGGCAGTGCTACATGGGTCACAAACACTTCAGTTGAGGGAAAGTGTTGTTCTCATTCCACAATTTCAATTATCCGACAGTCAGCACTAAGAAATTTCAATTTATAGCAACAATAGAATATCTAGGCAGTCTGACCTGCTGTTTTTGACTTTTCACAAGGAAAAGCCATCTCCAAGTGGAGCCACTGTTAGCCTCCTACTGCAGCAGGTCACTCATCTTTCATGATTGACATTTTTACATGCCAAATATGTCATACTTTGCACGCTGCAGAGTTCCATATTTGCTACAGAGGCCAAAGAAGGATGCCATGAGAGTGTGCCAGTTCAAGTGCCACTGCTCTGTTCCAATTTTGATATACTATTCCATTTTTGAAGAAGTTTTAGTTAAAGGGAGGTCCAAATAGTTTAATCTTGGTCTCCCCAGGTTTCAATTTCTTGTTTTAGAATATAGAGAATGAAAATCTATCCAAACAGCTTAATCTTGGCAGATTCTTAGATAGGTAGAGAAGCAAGGGAGCTCAACAGCCTAATCTGAGCCCCTGGATGAAGTAAGTGTAGATTTAGATAGGAGGATAGAAAAGAAAAAGTTGAAAAGTTGGGTCTGCAAGTCTAAGTGCACCCAAACCAAAAAGAAGAAAAAATGCTAGGTAAGTAGGCTGGGTAGGTAGTTTTGAGGTTGCAGAATGTTGATTTCTGATCAATTCTATATTTTCAAGTGTCATTTCTATTGCAAATCACAATTATCAGGCAGTTTCCATCTGAAGGACTCAAGCGAGGCATGTATAACTTCCCCTTCTTCTTCTTTCCTCAATCATTCACTAACTTCCCCAAAGAGGTCAAGATCTGTTTGATGCCTCATAGTTTCATCATTTTCCATATCATTCACCTTGGTAAAGATCTGCTTTACTCAAGGAATATTCATACTTCCTCTATGAATCATTTTCCCCTTAATAGCGTAAGTTTCACATACTTAGTGCTTTCTTGTCATTGTCATATTAACCACTAATTTTACTATGTAGCTCCC
>APFE031332899.1:43805-149376 GCA_000404065.3 Pinus taeda
TCCAACACAGTGGAGAAAATAATCTCCCCAGTCTGCTTATGCATCTCCATTTGGTCAATGGGATGTATGTCTTTCACATCAAATTCAAATGTTGTCTTCTTGTAGTCTGATGCTAGCTTGGGCTGGGGAACCTGTTCTTGGATAAATGCCATTTGCATTCTACCTTTCTCTGAATCAAAAGTTGACAGCAGCCTGCTTTGAGAACTAGAAGTCTGCTTCCAAAACTGATTGTAGGTGTTGATCTTCAAGGCCTCATTCCTCACTTTAATCTCTTTAAAAATATCAAATATACTTTTTTATGTCTCCCCTGTGGTAGATATGCTGGTCTGCATAACCTGTTGTTGATCTTGTGAAGTTGTGGAGGTGGTGGGAGACAATGTGATCTGATCACCCACTAATGGGGAAACAAGTGGCTCATTAGTGGTGATAATATTCTCCTGCTCTGAATCCTTTGCTTAGGCTTAGTTTTGAACTAAGCTTGGCCTTCTTCCTATACATGATTTTGAAGACTTCACTGAAAATCTCAGTCCCTGAAGGTTACTCTTCTTCCCTGCTTCTCTTTATTGTTTTCTCCTGCATGATAGAAGTCTCTACTGTGGCCGATCACACCAGCTACTCCTGGGCCTCTTATGGGGTGTTATCAGTCCATTCTAGTTGGTTTTTATACTTCTTTATATCTGGTTTGGCTGTGTGGAAATAAGCAGTAGATTTTTTTTCTACTCTTAACATAGAAATGAACCCCAATGGATCATATGACCAAGTGAAACTAAGGTTGAACTGCATCTCTTTCAGTATCTTATTTGCTTCTTCCCCTACTACCCTGCTATTGCAAATGAAAGGCCCTATCTATGTTTTGATTTTGAATTGGGACTTCTTCTTGGTAGCTACAAAGTGGATCTCATCCATATTGAGCATTTTCCTTATGTACTCTAGAGAAAAAAAAAATCATGGGGAGGAATTTTGGCAGCTTGTAAGGGGCAAGCTCACACCCAAATATTCCCAGTTCTATATAATTCTGATAGAGGTACCAATCCCTTGTCTAGACTTGACCTGATAGCTACAAAACTTTCTTAATTTCTTCACTGATCCTTGGCTTTGTCCTACTGCTTAGGAGACTGAGTGTTGGATGTACAAACATCTATATTAACTATTTGTAAGAGTATTCCTTTTGTTCCTTCATCACCAGTGTTGTCCAGAAGATGATTGATTGTTGATTTCCTTCTTCATCCAGATTTTGTAAGGCAAGCTTGATGTTTTATCCCTAAAAATATAAGAACATATAAACTAACACAAAAGCATACCTAAATACCTCCTTAGTCTGGAATTTGATAAACTACTCATGGATAGAATCTGCAAGAAATTGGCTAAAGTTAAACATGATGGAAGGTCTGGAATCTACAAAGAAAATGGAAAGGAATCCTATAATTGCCTCATATACCCACTGATCTGAGTAATAGGCAAGGACGTAAGAGATGACTGTGATAATTTTCTTTGCTCTCTCAGTAAAAATAGAAGATAGATAGGGAGGATTTTTCTTAGGTAATGAGGCATCTTCAGTCAAGAACAGTTCAAGGGTTTTAGATTTTCTAGCAAAGTCCAACTTCTGACACAATTCAACAAGTGCCTCATGGGAAAAAGGAGTAGCATTCTCTTGCATCATCTGGTCTATAGCTTAGGAAGTGATAGTGAATAGAATTTCTCCAGTGGGGGCAGCAATAGCTCTTTGGCTTGGCAAATAACATGCATGACACTTCCTAACAAATTCTCGGGTGTTGTGGGTATGAGGAAAAATATAGTGGGGCAAATTAGACTCCCACAGTTGAATGTCATCGGATTTATCTATATATTTTTCCTCAAGCCAGCAATACATCTCAAAAAGGTCAAATTCATAGGGAGTTTCATGGATCTTATAGTCTCTATCTGTCAAAGCGATGTGGTGAAAATCAATGGGAGGGTGGATCAGAGGACTGATAGGTTCTTCTAGTCCCTTGTCTTTTGGAGGCATGATTGGATAAAGCTGAGGACAGTGGTGAAAACTGGATAACGGGCTTACAGTACCCAATGAGGACTTAGGATTTGCAGACAAAAACAGGTAATGCAGTCAGTTAGAAATGTCCCCAGCCTGGTGAAAATTTTGGAGTTCGGTCTAGCAAAGTTGTAACAAGATAATGACAATGCAATGTGAAAATCAATAACCGATGAATGAAAGAAACGAAGGATTATATAACACTCTGGTTTTTCCATCGATGGTGGCGTGGGTCCGTTGAATTAACGGTTAAGCGAATTAATAGTTTAACGGGTAAATTTTGGAGGGAGAGGATGTGATTGGTGGAATCAATGGGCAGATGACATAGCGGAAGGTGACTGGTAGAAGTGCAATGGACAGAGGAGTGGTATCGGGAGGTGGAGAAACTACTTTTTGGAGGGGGGGAAGGCAGTTAATGGTTTCTCCTGAGGGAGCTGTGAAATGATGTAGTGCTGACACATAGCGGTGGGCGTGGTTTCGAATACCGCCCATTTCGAACCCCCCCCCCCCCCCCGAATGATAAAGTTTGGGATGATGGGGGGGGGGGGGGGGGGGGTCGAAATGCTCTATGGGCCGTCGAATGTTAGGAGGTCGGTGCAAATGAGGGGAGAAGCGGTGGAGTGTTAATGTGACGTGACGGGGCACTTGTGGGGTCGGTAGAAATGAATTAAACGCATAGTAAGGGAATAGTTGGAGTATATGGTGGGGTAGGGGAGTGGATGAAATAAATGGCGGAGGAATAAATTTGGGGTAATGAAACTTAGGAAAAAGGGGGAAAATATATCAAATATTATTTGATACATCCGACTTTAGAATAAAACTTTAATCCTTCAACTTTTTCTTCTGCACATGAAATATATTTGAAATTTGACTTTAAGATAAAACCTTCATGTTTTTCTTTTGACCATCACAGTGCTTCTACCTACCCTTTTGCATTTCCATTCTTTTTCTAAGCTAACATTTTATCTTCTTTCTTTGCAGGGTGCACTTAAACTAGCAGACCCAAATCATTTTTCTTTTATAAAAATCTACCTTATCCTATCACTTATTTTGCCATTGACTCAAATTAAACGGTTGAGTCAACTTTATTTTTACCTAGCTACTGATTTACCAAGATTAAACTATTTGGTAAATCTTCATTCACTAACCTATTTAACAGAAATTTAAATGTGTTCATTCATGATTAAACTGTATGACCTGAACAGAATTTTAGTCATTGTGGCATTCAAAAACAAGTTGCACACAATCTTATTTGAAAATACATTAAATAATTATCTTATCAGTAGTGGCACTTGGACTTGCAGCACTTTCAGTATTATTTTCTAGTTTTTTTCTTTTGTGGGGTTCTTTTTTATTTTTTTCTTGTTTATTTTTTAACAT
This sequence comes from Pinus taeda, assembly GCA_000404065.3. Taxonomy (NCBI): domain Eukaryota; kingdom Viridiplantae; phylum Streptophyta; class Pinopsida; order Pinales; family Pinaceae; genus Pinus; species Pinus taeda. The sequence goes on from APFE031332899.1 coordinate 47,212, forward strand.
ACCCTCTTTTCATTTTCTTTTTATTTTTATTTGTTTTGGAAATCATTTGAATATTGAAATTTATGTACAATATAAAATTACGTATACAAAATACTCAATAAGCAATATAATTTATAGGACCATAACACATTGTGATGTCATATTTTTCATAATATACTTTAAAAAAAAATTAATAATGCTCCATAAAAACCCATGACTAACCTCTAAATCTTCTAGGTCCAAATCAACCCCCTAAACAATATACATTAACACCCTAACACCTTAATCCCATTCCTTTAAACACCTAAGCCCTTAACTCCTAACCCCTAAACCCTCAAACAATAATCCCTTATCCCTAAACCCATAAATTAATTAACCCCTAACTCGACCTAACCCCTGAAACAACCCTAACAAAAATAATCAAATAATATTTCTAGTCCACATCAAGATGAAAACATAGTTCAAACACCTCCCAAAAGAATATTATAATATACATTTACAATAGAATGATAATACAATTTACAATACAAAGACATACAATCTAAAATACAATATACATATAAACATTTATAAAAACATTATACAATACAAAGACATATAATAAATAATTTACAAATGGATGATATTCATGTCCGCCTTGAGCATGTCCATAGTCTCTATAATGGTTTTTAGCTGATTTTATTATAATTCTCCTTGGCCTCAAGCCCCTACAATTTCTACAAGGGCAATAAAATTTTCCATCCTCATAAGCCCTCAATGTCGATCCCATGTATCCTTGGTCTCCTTGAGGAATGTTATGTGACATTTTTTGTCACCAAACTTGCAATGATTATTTTTTTAGAAAATTAACCTCAAAATAAGCCTACAACCTTTCAAAATGATGGCAACTAATATATATATATATATAATATATATATAATTTATATATATATATATATATTATATATATATATATATATATATATATATATTATATATAGGATAGGGAATTTCGTCGAATATTCGACTGGTAAAGAATTGGTGTCGGATATTCGAGGGTAGTCGGGATTTAAAAAAAAAAAAAAACATTTAACTTCCAACACTTTTTCCGATTTTAGCCATTCCATCGGATATCGTTGTCGAAATTTCCCTCCAAATGTAGTAGTTCCTTGATTCAATCCTACTTGAATTGATATTTAATGTGAGAGCGGACCTATTTCTCCAATTTTAAGGAATAATTGTTTTGCCTGACATTTTTGGTGTCATTATTGGGGAGGTTATTAAGGTGCATATGTCTAACTAGGTTATTTGCATGCATTAATTGGAAGTGTGGTATATGTGTTCTTGATTCTGAGGTTTTCGGGCAGTAAGACAAGAGGTAAGAACCTACGCATCACTTCGTCATACTGCAGCGGGCTCGGCCTCATTTGCATTACATGAATAGTGAAGAAGAAAAACACGATGCCCCCAAACAAATAAACCATCCAGGTGGAAGAGGACGTGGAAAGAAGAAAAAGAATCCAGATTTAGGAAGGACGAATTATATACAAGAAATTATTTCAAAGTTTGAAGCAAAACCCTCTACTCGGGGGAAGGTGATAAAAAGGAAAGAACCTATTAACGTTGCCTCTTAGAAACCGGTATCCCTTGACGCATTTGTACTCGGCAAAGAGATAGAGTTTGAGGAATCTCCAGAAGTTAGTCCTAGGGTCTCTAGTCCTTTTGTAATACGATGAGGAGAAGATCAAAATATAAAGGAATGATTCGGATCTTGGGGAGAGGCCCCCAAGTTCTAAAAAATTGAAATAGATCTTAAAGAGGGAGGTCTCCAAGATTTGGAAAATCGAATGCCAAAATAAAGGAGAACACTCATTAAACAAACCGCCAAGAAAAAAATTATTAAAATAGAGAATAATTATAAAAGCTACATTGTGGTGGACAATATCTTCCTTTTACAAAATGTGACTTGTTACTTATAGTCTTTTTTTAGTTATAATACCATAGGTAAATTCCATGGGTGGGTAGATACCATGGGTGTTTGAATACCATGGTTGGATCTCACTTACAATACCATGGGTGAATGGATAACATGGGTGGATGCCACTTATAATACCATGGGTAAATTCCATGGGTGGATAAATACCTTGGGTGGATGAATACCATGGGTGGTTTCTGGATATGGGTGAATGAATACCAAGGATCTTAATTAAGTAGACTTAATATTTTGTATCTGAAGGAGAAGATCCATATTTTTATAAAGAGGAGTATTTGATCCAAACTTAAATAGGAATACAAAAAATTATTGATATAACCATATATACAGAGATGTAGTGAAATAACGCTCCATTTCATTAATATCAAATACTGAAATATGCTTACAAACAAAATGGAAATAAAACTAGCTCGGGTGATGGTAGCTTATCTCTTAGAAGAGATGTGGTAGCTACATGCCTCTGAACTGTGTTACAATGAGTCTCAAAGGCCTTTTTATTATCTAGAAACAATTAAAAACCCTAAATATCCAAAAACCTAACCCTAGGAGATGAAGCACCAAAACTGTGGGCCCCATTTGGGTAAATTGGTACATCAACTTCTCGGGGTTGTAACTTTGTCATATGATCTATGTTTGTCTATCATAATACCTCATTTAAAAGGTATCTAAGAGGAAAAAATTAACTAGAGTACTTTGGAACTTTTCCAGTCTCTCTACTTTCCCTACAAACATTTTTTAGTCCCTCGAAATGGCTCTAGAAGTTTAGGACCTGAAAAACTCCCAAATATAGTAAGTTGTGCTACAGTTAAGGAAACTAAAAAGAAACAATGGTGGGGGTCCAAGTGGAATAGGTGGGTGGCCACCAATATCCACCTGGATCAATCTTCCCAATTAGGAAGCAATGGTCCCCATTGTGTTGAGTGTCTCCATGAGATGGGGAAACTTCTGCTGAACTCGGTCCCTTGTGAGCCACTTGCCTTGGTGCAGGAGTTGGCCAACTTTGACAACCCGATACAGTTGGATCTTCTATTGATGAGTGTTCTTGATCTGTGTGTCCATGATCTAATCACTTATGGCTTGTTCCATGTAGTCTGGGTTTAGCTCTATTGGTGTGAGTTATTCTGCAATGTTAGATGTGTCCAACAATGGTAGAAAGTATGGCTAAATGTGATCTAGATTGAACATTGGGTGTAGACCAAGGAAAGGTGGAATGTTGAGCTCGAAGGCATTGTCCCTTATGTCTTGGTGATGGTGTATGGCCCATATTGGAGCAGGTGAAGCTTGCGGTGGGGTCTAGGGAGGCGCTCCTTCTACAAATGTAGTCAAACTTTGTCACCCGCCTGGAACTTGTGTAGCACCCGATGCTAATCATGGCGTTGCTTGTACTTAGCATTGGCTCTATCCAATATATCATGGACCTATTGGTAGACATTTTGAATGCGCTCAATGAATTTTTTAGCCATGTACGCTTCGGATTGGACGTGAGGCAAATCTACCTGAATGGCTGCAAATGGTATGGCCACATCAATGGGACATAATGGTTGAAATCCTAGCCCTACCTTAAAGGGATTGTGGCTTGTTGAGAAATGGAGAGCTTTTTCATAGTTATGTTGAACATAGGGGAGGCTTTCATCCCATTTACATGGATGCTTCGAGTTGTACATGCACAGAATGTGTACGATCATCATGTTGACGACCTATGTTTAGATATCAGTTTGGGGGTGGAAAGTCATCGAATTAGTAAGTTTGGTATCTAGCATTGACCAGAGACTTGACCAAAATACCCTTAGGAATTTGTTGACCCAATCTGAGATAATGGACTGTGGGATCCCAAAGTGTACCCACACTCGCTCAAGTAAGAGCTTAGCAGTGGCCTCCGATGTGATACTCTTCTTGCAGGTCGCCATAATGGCCATCTTAGAGAATTTTTCAATGAACACGAAAACATAGTCGTTGCCATGCTTAGTAGAAGGAAGGCTCGACATGTAATCCATGGAGATGGATTCACAAGGTCGACTAGGAGTAGGATGAGGATTATATAGGCATTTCTTCTTTAGGGTTGGTTTGGAAATGGTGCAGGCAGTGTAGGATCGAATGTACTTCACAACATCTTGACGAAGTTTCAGCCAATAAAAATACTTCTGCAATACTTCCACAATTTTCTCCATTATGAAATGTCCAGCGACCCAACTGTAGTGCGCCTCTGAAATCATCTTGGGATGTTTGCTTGAAGGAACATAGATGTGTTCCAGGTGGCATAATAGTGCATCCTAGACGTGAAATTTTGGAACTTTATTACCTTCTAGGAGTGTCTAGTATGTGTTTCTGAATTCTAGATTGCTCTTATAAATATGTCGCCACCCTGAAGTCTCGTGCCCACAGGAATCGTGCACAGTGATCAGTGCCATGACTGGTGGTCAGCTGAGGCAGTCTGCAAAATTATTGGTGTTTCCCTTCTTGTACTTAATGTTCAAATGGAACTATTACAGGTATGTAGACCATTTCTGATGGCAATTGTTCTACAACTTCCCTTGTGTTTGTATGAACTACAGGGGTTGGTGGTCTATGTTAATGACCGTTTACTTCCCCGGAATTTAATTCTTCCATTGACAGTAGGCCTTCATAATGGAATACATTTCTTTGTCATAGGTGGGATGCTTTTAGACTGTGTCTGAAAGTGTCTCGCTATGGTGAGCCACTTGATGCCCCTACTGGGTAAGAACTACACCATTAGCATAGTCAGAGGCATCTGTCTCAATCTCAAATGGTTGTTGCAGATCTAGTAATGTGAGCATTACAGCAGAGAATAGGCGATGCGTCAACTCAGAAAACACCTTCTGTTGGGTTTCGAACCAAAATAGATTTGCTTTCGCTCTACCCTTGGTGACTTGACTTAAAGGCCAAGAGATATGAAAGAACCCCAACAAGAACCTACGGTAGAAATTGACAAGACCGAGAAAGTTGTGGAGCTATGTTAGAGTGGTTGGGGTTGGCCAATCCTGAATGAATTATATCTTGGCTAGTTCCACATACACACCCTTCTCATCAATGATGTATCCCATATATTGAACCTGGTCATGCCAAAAGTGCATTTCTCCAAATTGGCACACAACTTGTGTTGTCGCAAGGTCTGGAGGACGTGTCGAATATGGAGGAGGTGTTCTTCCTAACTTTGGCTGAAGATCAAGATGCCATTTAAATACACCACCATGAATGTAGTGGTGAAGAGTTGCAAGATGTCGTCCATCAATCTCATGAAATTTGTAGGGGCATTCGTTTACTCAAAAGGCATGACCAACCATTCAAAAAGGCCCTCCTTGGATTTGAAGGAAGTTTTCCACACATCAGAGGGTTCGATAGGCACCTGGTGATAACCAGACTTCAAATCAATCTTGCAGAAATATTTGACCCCCTCGAGGTTTTCGAGAATGTCATCAATTAGGTACTATTCCATACAATGATCTTGTTCAGCGCTCGATAGCCAATACAAAGTCTCTAGGTCCCATCCTTCTTTTGTACCAACACAATCGAGCTTCCATAGGGTGATGAGTTTGACCTTATGTGTCCTTTCTACAAAAACTCTTGAATCTACCCCTTGATCTCATCGTTCTCCAAAACAAAGCATTGATAGATCAGTCCATTGGGTAGTGGCACACCCAAGGTCATATCGATTGAATGCTTGACCTAATAATGTAGAAGCACCCCTGTAGGTGAGGAGAAATTTTCCCTGTACTCCTCCACGACCTTGTCCATCTACTGCTATTGTGTGGAGCCATGTCTGGAAGTTGTGGCCACAATCTTCTTCCTACTTTGAGGGTGAATCATAAGGAAAATAAATTTCCTAGTACGTAAAATTATCTTACTGCATTTCTTTGTAGTGATCAAAGAGATGAAAGTAGGCGAGGCTACCTCCGATATCTTGTACAACTTATTGTCCAAAGTAATAATCACAGAGTGATACCTAGACTCATATACAGCATGTCGCTTCCACAAGTATGGTTTTCCTAATAATATATCACACAGTACCTCATCCGTGAAGGGCTTGATGTTGTAGGGAAGGCGACTCTGCTGGCTGATGTGGAGATCTCGTCTTTAGTGAACCCACCTGACGTTGTATGGTTGCGGATGTGTTGTAGTCGGTAGGCCCAACCACTTCATGATCTCTACTGAAATGAGGTTCTTTTGTCTCTCATTGTCGACAATGAATTGCAGCATAGAACCCTCCACCCACATCTGTGAGTGGAAGAGGCGTTCCCCCTCCTCTGGGTATTTAGGCTCATTCTTCTGGATCTTGGTGGTGGTCATGGTGGCATTGGCTCTACATCAATGATTTGCTTCTCTTTATCATTCCCCTTGTCAAGTTCGGACTCAGAGTCAGAACATGTGTCTAATTTGGAAGCCTTCAGCTTGGTCACCAGTGACTGCTTGGCCCGACACTCACTTGTGTTGTGAGTGGAGCTCTTATAGAACTCACACCATTTTCCTGTGTCATTCTTTGTCTTCGTGGTGTTGTTTTTTTCTTGTATCTTCGACGGTTTGTCCTGGGTCGCTTCGTTGAGGCTTTGCCCTTTGCTATATGGTTTGGGGGCTCATTTTCCCTGCTTCAAATTCAGAGATCCAAAGTCTTGCTTCTTCTATTTAAACTTCTGCTCAATCTTGACAACTTATCGATATATCGTGTTAAGCGAAGATATGTCTAGGAAATCCATCTCATCTTGGATGTACCTATGTAAGCATTCGTTGTACTTGAGTACCAAATGTTGCTTAGATTCCTTAATACCCAACTTCGTGCAAAGCGTATGAAAAACATTGGTAAACTTTGGCATGTCGTGGTCCCTTCCCTGCCACAGCATGGTCCACTTTATGTATTTATCCTCATAGCTCCTGACAAGGTAGTACTTCTCCTTAATGGTGTCCCGGAACGAATTCCAATTAGGTGCAGCTGAAAATAGTGAGGGTGTACTTTTGTCCTTCTTCTCACAGTAAGTTTCTAACCAGTCCTTGACGTGTGGGTAGCCTTGAGAAGTGAAAAAGTGATTTTTCCCTGCTGGAAAAATGATGAATAGAAAAATATCCTTCTAGTAGATTTAACCATTTATCTACGACGTCTGCATCTATCTAACCTTCAAATATGGAGATGTCAAAGTTAACTTGTAACTTAAAGGGTGTGGCGCTTGTAGAGTAGTTGTTGGGAGAAGATGCGTCACCTTTGGGTAGTCGATGAAGGATCTAGGCAAAGTTGTCCATCATCGTGTTCCTCTGTCACTCGAGGGCTTCTTCGAGCAAGATTTTGAAAGGATATCCTGCCCCCTCGTCTTTCTTCTCTTCCGCCATGGGAGGCCGCTAGGATTTGCGAGTCTGGTCTTGAAAAGGTTCGACCAATTCGAGCACTGACTCCTTATATCCTGACCTCATTGGGGACATGCAAAGAAAAATAGAGAAAGAGTAGATCGCTTTGATACCACTGTAGGGCCTATATAATCTTCTAAGAAAGATATGTAGTAGAAATAACACTCCATTTCATTAATATCAAATACTAAAATATGCCTACAAACATAATCAAAATAAAACTACCTTGGACGATGATAGCTTATCCTTGAGAAGAGATGTGGTGGCTACATGCCTTTGAACTGTGTTACAATGATACTCAAAGGCCTATTTATTATTTAGAAACAATGGAAGTCTAAACATCCCAAAAACTAACCTGGGAGATGAAGCAACAAAATTGTTGGCCCCGTTTGGGTAAATTACTACATCAACTTCCTCGGGTCATAACTTTGGCATATGATATCTGTTTGGCTATCATAATACTTCGTTTCAAACATATCTAAGAGGAGACCAAAAACAAAAGTCAAAATAGTTTGGGACTTTTTCAGTCTCTCCATTTTCCCTAAAAACGTCTTTTAGTCCCTCAAAATGGCTTTAGAAGCTTAGGACCCAAAAAACTCCCAAAAATAGTAAGTTGTGCTACAGTTAAGGAAACTGAAAAGAAACAACAGTGGGGTTCAAAGTGGAATAGGTGTGTGGCCACCAATATCCACCTGGATCAAACTTCCCCCCTTAGGAAGAAATGGTTCCCATGGCATTGAGTGCCTCCGTGAGATGGGGAAACTTATGTTGAACTTGGTCCCTAGTGAGCCACTTGACTTGGTGCGGGAGTTAGCCAGCTTTGATAACCCAATAAATTTGGATCTTCTGTTAGCGAGTGTTCTTGATCTACATGTCCATGATCTGATCAATTGTGGCTTGTTCCATGCAGTCTGGGTTTAGCTATGTTGGTGTGAGTTGTTCTGCAATGTTGGATGTGTCTAACAATGGTGGAAAGTATGGCCAAAGGTGATCTACATTGAAAACTAGGTGTAGGCCAAGGAACAGTCGAATTTTGAGGTGGAAGGCATTGTCTCCTATAGCCTTGGTGATGGTGTATGGCCCATATTGAAGCGGGCGAAGCATTCAGTGGAGTCTAGCGAGGCGCTTCTTCTGCAAATGTAGCCAAACTTTGTCGCCCACCTAGAAATTAAGTGGCACCTGATGTTGATCATGGTATTGCTTGTACTTAGCATTGGCTCTATTCAATATATCATGGACCTATTGGTGGATGTCATGAATGCGCTCAATGAAGTTGTTAGCCATGTCAGCTTCAGACTGTACGTGAGCCATATCTAATTGAGTAGTTGCAAATGATAATGCCACATCAATGGGACATAATGGCTAAAATCCCAACCCTATCTAAAAATGGTTGTGGCATGTTGAGCTACAGAGAGCTCTATTTTAGTTGTGTTGGACATAGTGGAGGCTTTCATGCCATGTGCATGGATGCTTCAAGTTAGATATCATTTTGGGATGCTTCAAGTTGTACATGCGTAGAATGTCTATTATCATCCTGCTGCCTGGAAAGTCATGGTCTTAGTAAGTTTGGTATCCAGCATCGACTAGAGACTTGACAAAAATGCACTTAGGAATCTATTATCCCGGCCTGAGACAATGGACTGTGGGATCCCAAAGTGTACCCACACTTGCTCAAAGAAGATCTTAACAGTGGCCTATGCTGTGAGACTCTTCTTGCAGGCCACTGTAATGGCCATCTTAGAGAATTTGTCGACAACCACGAAAACGCAAACATTTTCATGCTTAGTAGAAGGAAGGCCTGACATGTAATGCATGGAGATGGATTCCCAAGGTCGACTAGGAGTAGGTAGAGGAGTATATAGGCCTTTCTTCTTGATGGTTGGTTTGGAAATGGTGCAGGCAGTGTAGGATCAAATGTACTTCCCAACATCCTGATGAAGGTTCAGCCAATAAAAATATTTATGCGATACTACCATGGTTTTCTTTACTCTGAAATGTCCGGTAACCTGACTATAGTGTGCCTACCAAATCATCTTGGTACGCTCGCTTGAAGGAACACAAATGTGTCCCAAGTTACATAATAGTGCATCTTGGAGGTGAAAATTTGGAACTTTCTTACCTTCCAGGAGTGTCTGGTATGTGTTGTCGAATTCTAGATCACTCTTGTAAAGATGCAGCCACCCCGAAGTCTCGTGCCCACTGGAGTCGACCACAATGATTAGCGCCATGACTGATGGTCGACTGAGGTCATCTACAACATTATTTTTGCTTCCCTTCTTATACTTAATGCTCAAATGGAACTGTTGTAGGTATGTGGACCATTTATGATGGCAAACGTTCTGCAACTTCCCTTGTGTTTGTATGAACTACAAGGGTCGATGGTTTGTGTGGATGATCGTTTCCTTCCCCGGAATGTAATTCTTCCATTAACGACAAGCCTGGCCATTGGATGCCCTTACTGAGTAAGAACTGCACCAATAGCATAGTTAGAGGCATCTATCTCAATCTCAAATGGTTGTTGCAGGTCTGGTAATGTGAGCACTGGTGTAGAGCAGAGGCGATGCTTCAACTCGAAAAATGGCTTATGTTGCATTTTAGACCAAAAGAGCTTTGATTTCCCTTTTCCCTTGGTCACTTGACTTAAAGTCTAAGTGATATGAGAGAACCCCAACACAAACCTATGGTAGAAATTGGCAAGACCAAGAAAGTTGCAAATCTATGTTAAAGTGGTTGGGGCTGGCCAATCCTAAATGACTTGTATCTTGGCTAGGTCCACATGCACACCCTACCCATCAATGATGTACCCCAGATATTGAACTTGGGTCATGCCAAAAGTTCATTTCTACAAATTGGCACACAACTTGTGTTGTCACAGGACTTGGAGGACCTGTTGAATATGGTGCAGGTGCTCTTCCCAACTCTGGCTGAAGATCAATATGTCATCTAAATGCACCACCATGAATGCATTGGTGAAGGGTTGTAAGATGTCATCCATCAATCTCATGAAGGTTGCGGGGGCATTCGTTAACCCTAAAGGCATGACCAACCATTTGAAAAGGCCCTCCTTAGATTTGAACGCAGTTTTCCACACATTGGAGGTTCGATAGGCACCTGGTGATAACCAAACTTCAAATCAACCTTGCTAAAATATTCCCCCCCCTTGAGCTGGTCCAGAAGATCATCAATCTGTGGGATTGGGTACCTATTATGTACAACGATCTTATTCAGCACCCGATAGTCAATATAAAGTCTCTAGGTCTCATCCTTCTTCTGTATCAATATAATCGGGCTTCCATCAGGTCATGAGTTTGGCCTAATGTTCCCTTTCTGCAACAACGCCTTAATCTTCCTCTTTACCTCATCGTTCTATAGGACAAAGCATCAATAGATTGGCCCATTGGGTAGAAACACACTCGAGGTCAAATCGATGGATTTCTCGACCTGACAGTTCAGAGGCACCCCTATAGGCAAGGAGAAAACGTCCCTGTACTCTCCATGACCTTGTCCATCTATTTTTGTTGTGTGGAGGAGCCCTGTCTAGAAGTCGTGGCCACAATCTTCTTCTTGCCTTGAGGACGAATCATAAGGAAAACAAATTTCCTAATATGTAAAATGATCTTACTGCATTGCTTTCTATTGATCAAAGATATGGTGATAGGTGAGGCTACCTCAGGTATCCTGTACAACTTATTTCCCAAATTAATAATCACAGAGCAAGGCCTAGACTCATATATAGCATGTCGCTTCCACAAGTATGGTTTTCCTAATAATACATCACAAACTTCAAGAGGGGCAACATCACACAGTACCTCATTCGTAAAGGGCTTAATGTTGTAGGGAAGGTGACATTGTTGGCTGACGCAGAGATCTCATCCTTGGTGAAGCCACCCAACGGTGTACGGATGTGGATGTGTTGTAGTTGATAGGCCCAGCCGCTTCATGATCTCTACTAAAATGAATTTCTTTTGGCTTCCACTTTCGACAATGAATTGCAACGAAGAACCCTCCACACACATTTGTGAGTAGAAGAGGTGTTCCCCCTCCTCTGGGTCTTCAAGGTCATTCTTCTGGATCTTTGTGGTGGACACAGTGGCACTAGGCTCCACATAAATGATCTTCTTCCCTTTATCATTCCCCTTGTCGTGTTTTGACTCAGAGTCGGAACATGTGTCTGATTCAAAAGCCTTCAGCTCGACCACGAGTGGCTTATTGGCCCGACACTCACTCGTGTTGTGAGTGGAGCTCTTATAGAACTCACACCATTATTTTGTGTCTTTATTTATCTTCGATGTGTTGTTCTTTGCTTACGGCTTTGGCAGGTCATCCTGGGTCACCCCTCCTTGGCTTACTCCTTTGCTCTGTGGTTTGGGGGTGCCTTTCCCTTGATTTATATTAGCAGGTCCAAAGTCTTGCTTCTTATGTTTATACTTATGCTCAATCCTGACAGTGTATTAGTACGTCGTGTCGAGGGAGGAGATGTCCAAGAACTCCATCTCATCCTGGATGTACCTGTGTAGGAAGTTGCAGGACTTGAGTACCAAATTTCACTCAAAATATTTGATACCCAACTTTGTGCGAAGGGTATGAAAAGCATTGGTAAACTTTGGCACGTCTCGATCCCTTCCCTGCCACAATGTGGTCCACTTTATGTATTTGTCCTCATAGCTCTCAACATGGTAGTAATGCTCCTTAATGGTGTCACGAAATGAATTCCAATTGGGTGTGGCTAAAAATAGTGAGGGTGTACTTTCGTCCTTCTTCTCATAATAAGTTTGCCGCTAGTCCTTGTGGGGGGTGGATTAAGAAGTGAAAAAGTGATCTTTTCCCGGCTGGAAAAATCATGAATCGAAAATATCCTTCTAGCAGATTTAACCATTTATTTACGAGGTCCTCATCTATTTGACCTTCAAATATGGGGATGTCAAAGTTAACTTGTACCTTAAATGATGTGGCACTTCCAGAGTAGCTACTCGAAGAAGATGCATCGCCTTTGGGTAGGGGCTAAAAGGATCTAGGCAAGATTGTCCATCATCGCGTTCCTCTATCGCTCGAGGGCTTCATCCAGCAAGATTTTTAAAGGATATCTTTCCCCCTTGTCTTTCTTCTCTTTCGCCATGGGAGGCCATCAGGATTTGCGAGGTTGGTCTTGTAAAGGTTCGACCAGTTCGAGCCCTAACTCCTTATATTTGACCTTGTTGTGGACATGCAAAGAAAAATAGAGAAAGAGAAGACGCTCTAATACCACTTAAATAGGAACGCAACAAATTATATACCAGTATTTGAATCCAAGTATACTTAATTAACCAAGGATTGATTAATCATTAATCCAGATCATTAATACCATTGATCACATTCACATATGGTGCAACTACTAAGTGGGAATTCCCTCAAGGGATGCTTCTTCTGACACTCCAAGAAGAAAATAGCTAATGCTTGCTCAACTTCTCTCTAGTTTTTCTTTGCCTATAACACATCAATCTAAGAATATATTGAACTCATGATGTTGGTTTTAAATTTATCCAAAAGATTCCCAATTTCTACACGAGGTTCTATAGTATTTTCTAACTTCAAAACCCTAGCAAAGGTATCATGTGTCATGGTTTGTTTTATAGTAGATCCTCTGGAGCTCCTTCGACAAAGTTGAACTGTGTCATAAAAGGACCCATTAGATATGTCTCCTTTCCCCAAAATATTCAACATATCTCTTTATCAAAATTACTTTTTTGGAACCTTTGCAAATTATACTGAAGGCATTCAAAATATTCCTCCAATTTTTTTCTAGTGTTTGAGTAATCCCAAATATTTCATCCTTCAAGTCCCTAGAATGGAACTAGTCATGGTATTTTTTAAGAAATATTTATTCATTGCATCCTAGGTACTAATAGACCCCCCACCAAGTCCCATAAACCATTTCAATGATGCCCCTTTTAATGTGGCTGGAAACAACTTAAATTTTCGCTCCTCGGTGGTGTAGTCATAACTTCTACAAAGGACATCAAATTCAAAAAGGAATGTGTCAGAATCTTCTGAGACCATACCTTGAAAAATGGGAAGTGCATATATGGGTATATTCTTCATCGAAACCTTCCCTTGAAGATTCCAAATGGGAAAATCAAAGGTGGTGATTGAACTTCGTGCAACAGTATTTTGTTGAATATTCAGAGCAGTTGTTACATATGGTCCCCTTGGTGAAGGAGATTGTTCTTCCTTTGATAATGGAAGTTGTTCTTCCTTTGATGATGGAAGTTGTTTGGGGTGCTCAAGTTAGTCAATTGGTTCAGGCATCTTAGATGGCTATAATGATCCTGATAAGTCCTTGCTACCTTCTGTAACAAGGAGTTGTTTCACTGCACTACCAAAATCTAGAGTATAATGACCAAACACCTATTCCTCGGGAGTCAATAATTGGTTAATTAAGTCTACCACTAACACTTAATACTTGGTATTCATTCACCCATGGTATTGTAAGTGGAATCCACCCTTGGTATTCATCCTCCCGTGGTATTTATCCACTCATGAAATTTACCCATGGTATTGTAAGTGGCATCCACCCATGGTATTGTAAGTGGCATCCACCCTTTGTACTCATCCTCCCATGGTATTTATCCACTCATGGAATTTACCCATGGTATTATAAGTGACATCCACCCAGGGTATTCATTCACCCATGGTATTTACCCACCCATGGAATTTATTTGTGGTATTGTAACAAAACAAGTATATAAGTAACAAGTCGCATTTTGTAAAAGGAGATATTGTCCACCACAATGTATCTTTTACAGTTATCCTCTATTTTAATAAAAAAATCTTGGTGTTTTTCTTTACTGGGTGTTCTCTCCTTCTTTTTTTTGGCATTTCAATTTTTGAGATCTTAGGGACCTCTCCCCCCCCCCCAAGATTCATTTCAACTTTTAAGATATTGAGGGACTCCCCCCAAGATCCGAATTAGTGTTATCAGATTCAAGTTATGACTCCATGGGAATGACGGTTTGACGCATATTTCAGTTTCAAAGATTTGCAACAATCTTCAACAAACTTCATGCATGTGCTACGACCTCCACATAGCACTTTCTTGGGCAAAGCGGGAAGAATTTATTTTTTTCCCTTTTTTTGTAGGAATTTTTTGGGTGGCAAGTTTGAAGATCATATCTGAAACTTTTGGTGCAAAATTTACAAAAACAAATAACATATCTAGATTCCTTGCAAAAAATACCCAAGTTCAAAAAAAATAGAGAATAACTATAAAAGCTACTTTGTGGTGGACAATATGTCCTTTTACAAAATGTGACTTATTACTTATAGTATTTTTTTAGTTATAATACCACAGGTAAATTCATGGGCGGGTAGATACCATGGGTGATTGAATACCATGGGTGGATCTCACTTACAATACCAAGAAAATATACCAAAACTAAATAGGAGAAACTTTTTATGGGAATCACTAAGAAACTTTTTATCAAAATAGAGAAAAACTATAAAAGCTACATTGTGGTGGACAATATGTCCTTTTACTAAATGTGACTTGTTACTTATAGCCTTTTTTGTTACAATATCACAGGTAAATTCTATGGGTGGGTAAATACCATGGTGGATGTCACTTACAATACCATGAGTAAATTCCATGAGTTGATAAATACAATGGGAGGATGAATACCAAGGGTGCATGCCACTTACAAAACCATGGGTGAATGGATACCAAGGGTGGATGCCACTTACAATATCATGGGTGAATGAATACCAAGGATAAAGTGTTAGTGGTAGACTTAATTAACCAAGGATTGACTACCAAGGAACAGGTGTTTGGTCATCATACTCTAGATTTTGGTAGTGCAGTGAAACAACTCCTTGTTACAGAAGGTAACAAGGACTTATCAGGATCATCATAGCCATCTAAGCAGTCTGAACCAATTGACTAACCTGAGAAGCCCGAACAACTTCTATCACCAAAGGAAGAACAACTTCCATTATCAAAGGAAGAACAATCTCCTTCACTAAGGGGACCATCTGTAACAACTGCTCTAAATCTTCAACAAAATCCTATTGCACGAAGTTTAGTCACCATCTTTGATTTTCCCATTTGGAATATTCAAGGGAAGGCTCTGATGAAGAATATACCCATATATGAACTTCCAATTTTTCAAGGTATGGTCTCAAAATATTCCGACAGATTCCTTTTTGAATTTGATGTCCTTTGTAGAAGTTATGACTGCACCACCGAGGAGCGAAAATTGAAGTTGTTTCCAACCACATTAAAAGGGGTATCATTGAAATGGTTTATGGGACTCATTGGGGGGTCTATTAGTACCTAAGATGCAATGAAGAAAGAGTTCTTAAAAAATACCAAGACTAATGCCATTCTAGGGAATTGAAGGATGAAATATTTGGGATTACTCAAACACTAGAAAAACAATTGGAGGAATATTTTGAACGCCTTCAGTATAATTTGCAAAGGTCCCAACAAAGTAATTTGGATAAAGAAATATGTTGAATATTTTGGGGAAAGGAGACATATCTAATGGGTCACTTTCTGACATAGTTCAACTTTGTTGAAGGAGCTCCAGAGGATCTACTATAAATCAAACCATGACACATGATACCTCTACCAGGTTTTTGAAGTCAGAAAATACCAGAGAACCTCATGCAGAAATTGGGAATCTGTTGGAGAACTTTAAAATCGACATCATGAGTTCAATATCTTCTTAGTTTGATGTATTACATGAAAATCAATTACAGAGAGAAGTTGAGCAAGAATTAGCTATTTTCTTCTTGTAGTGTCGAAAGAAGCATCTCTTGAAGGGATTCCCACTTAATAGTTGCACCATATGTGAATGTGATCATTCTACTGATTAATTCACTTCACTAACTGGACTAAAGGTGATTTATAAAGAGGAAAGGGAAGATGTTGAAGTAGCCTAATTTATTGGATCTAAAAATCCTTGGCAACTTAGACAACCAAGTATGATGCAAGACCCTTTTTCTCCTTTTAATTCTTGTTCTAGTGTATATAATGTTCAATGTCCACCCCAACGGTTTCAACATCCAGTAGCTTTTTAGCAGCCCCCTAACCCTTATGTGGTCAATATCCTATGCCTTGGCCCCATTGGCTTGTTTTTTCCTGGCCTCAACCTTGGTGTGGACCTGCTCTCGACCTAGATTCTTATGCAATAGTCGTTACATCTCCCTTCCAATGTGCCTATGAATGCTCCTTCATTGTTCCCTCAACTTCCAACACAACCCAATCCTAACCCTAATAATAAAATAGCACATCAGGTGGAATCCTCAATTTTTCCTACTTACTACATTTCACTAGTAGAATGTGATGAGATTGAATTTTGCTTAGGTAGGGAAATAACCCCCACTCCTCCCCCTATTATAATAGAAAACGAGGAATAAAACTTACTAGGGTAGGGAGACGTGATTCAAGGTTCTATAGGAAAACAACAAGTTGTAATAGCTCGTAACATACATAGCGTTGAAACTATGGATGAGACTGTAACAACCAGCAGTGTTACCATAATAGCTAACATCATGGTAACCACAGATGTCTCCCTAACTCTGAAACCTATAATAGCTACCAGAAGTGAGACTTATTTGAGCCCACCTTATCCTGAAAGACTAAATGAGGCCAAAAGTGTTCTCGAAGTTGAATTTGACTTTTTAACAGAGTTGAAGAATTTGCATGTTCAGATTTGTTTGCTTCAAGAAATTCGGCATGTCCCTATTTATGCTAAAACAATTAAGGAGTTGTGTGTCAAAAATCTAGGTAGGAAACCTCGAGACCCGCCTATTGTGCATGTTATTGGAAAATTATCTGATTTGATATTGGGAAATAATGTGCCTACCAAGTACGAGGACCCCGGGAACCCCGCTATGACTGTACATATTGGTGGAATATCTCTTCCTAATACTTTGAGCAATTTGGGAGTTGTTATAAATGGAATGATTAATGGAGCAGTGGAACTACTTGGGCTTACAAATTTAAGACCAACTCCCATTTTTTTAGAATTAGTAGATAGGTAAAAAAAACCAACCTGAGGGAGTATTAGAAGATGTTATTATTTCGATTGACTCTTGGAATTATCCATCAAACTTCATGGTGCTTAAGCTTAAAACATGTATGGGTGGGCACCCTTTGATTTAAGGAAGACCATCGTTGGCAATTGTTGATGCTTATATAGGATGTAGGTTTGGATGTATGACTATTTCAGATGGTGTACCGTTAAGAACCATGTCCTATATCCTCCTACTAAACCATGTTTTAAACCTGAAAACCCTTTAGAATTGAAATTTGAGCTGGAAAAATTCGATGCTCATCTAGTACTCACCATAAGCAAAGATTTACAATTTAAAAATGAGACTGCAGAAGACGTCATCAATAATTTTTTTAGCTACCTTCTATTGGTACACTGTGTACATCCCAATTGTTAAATGTTGCAATAGATAAGTTTCAGGGAATAACTTTTTGATGAAACTGTTACACATGATATACCTACTACCTTCGGTCTTAAAAGTGTACCAGTAGAAATTGAGTCTAGAAAAACCCTTAACTTTAATCCTAATTTCTGTAGAACAAAGAAAAAAATTAGTGTTTTTACTCAGAAAATATAAGGAAGTTTTTGCATGGGGTTACAAAGACATGAAGGGAATTCATCCTACTTTATGTACACTTCATATTTATTTAAAGGAAGGATCCTAACCTGTTAGGCAACCTCAATGAAGAATGAATCCAACTTTGAAAGGTGTTGTAAAAGAACAACTCCAAAAACTTCTAGATGTAGGTTTCATCTATCCTATTTTAGATAGACAGTGGGTATCTCCACTAGTTGTTGTCCTTAAGAAAAATGGGAGGTGTAGAATTTGTGTTGACTACAAGGAGTTAAATAAATCCACTCAAAAGGACCATTTTTTATTACCTTTTATTGATCGGGTCCTAAATACTCTATCTGGTAAGAATTTATTTTCCTTCCTCGACGAGTTCATTAGTTATAATTAGATTCAAATGTCCCTTGCAGACCAAGATAAAACCACCTGGGTACTTATGCTTACAAGGTCTTACCTTTTGGCTTGTGTGATGCATATGTAACCTTTCAGTTGGTAATACTAGGAATTCTTTTGACATGGTTAATGACTAGCTAGAAAATTTTATGGATGATTTCACACCCTATGGGAGTGAATTTATGTATCCTTGAAAAAGTGCTTGAGCATATCATTCAAACCCATCTCTGTCTCAACACTGAGAAATGCCATATGATGATGAGTGAGGGTATTTTTCTAGGATATTATCTTTCTACTGCATGTATTTAACTGGATCCAGCAAAGATAGAGGTAATTTTAAAAGTTCCCAGAAAAAGAGGTATGCAATTTTCTAGGAAAAGCAAGGCATTTCAAGCGATTTATAAAAAAAAAATGCTAAAATTGCATTACCATTATTTACCATGTTAGTAAAAGATAAGGAGTTCGAGTGGACTAATAAGTGTAACAATGATTTTATAGAGTTGAAGGGACGTGTAACATCAACTCCTATATTGACAAGGCTTGGATTGGAATCTACCATTCCACATCTCTACATATGCTTCTCATACAACCATTCGAGTTGTGCTTGGACAACAAGAAGGAAATAAACCATATGCCATCTATTACATCAACAAGAATTTGGTCCCTGTGGAAGTAAACTATATTGTTACAGAGAAGGAATTTCTTGTTGGTGTACATGCTATTAATAAATGTAGGCACTATATCACTGGTTACCAACCTTTTGTGCATGCAGTTCATTCAGCCATAAGATTTTTAATGAACAAACCTATCATAAATGTTAGGGTTACTAGGTGGTTGTTGTTACTCCAAGAGTTTGGTATTACTATCATAGATAAATCTGGAAAAGATCATGTTGTTACAGATTTTCTTTCTAGGTTAACTAACTCTACTAATGATATTCCTATTGAAGATTCTTTTCCAGATAAATATGTATTTGTAGTATCCACTTATTCACCCTGGTATGCAGATATTTCTAATTATCTCGTTGCAGGAAAACTTTTTCATCGCCTTTCTCTTAGAGAAAGAAAGAAGATTGTACAACAGAGTACCAGATAATTTTGGGTGGATGGAAACCTCTTTCACACTAGTTTTGATCAACAAATTAGGAGGTGTGTGAGGGAGGATTAAATCCATGAGATCCTTAAGGCCTGCCATGATGGACCTTGTGCAGGGCATTTTGCAGATAGGAGGACAAGTTATAAGGTGTTGTAGACAGTCTACTTTGGCCCACCATATTTCTAGATGCAAAGAGGTATGTTCAAGGTTGTGACATCTATCAAAGAATGGGTCAGCCGACACAATCAAATGAGATGTTGTTACAACCCCAACTAGTGGTGGAACCTATTGAGAGATGGAAATTAGACTTTGTGGGATTGATTAATCCCCCCATATGAGTAGAAGGTTTACATTCATGTTTACATATATTGTGTTACCAAGTGGGTAGAGGCTAGGACACTTACCAGGGAAATTGGTCGTGTTGTTTCAGACTCTTTTTTTGAAGAAATATTTGCTCAATATGGAGTGCAAAGGGAAATAGTAACAAATGGTGGAGCACATTTTACCTATCAGTTGATACAGGATCTTGTCAAAAAATATGGAGTTCATCATACAATTGCCTCACCCTATCATCCTTAGGAAAATGGGAAGGTGCAAAGTACTAATAAAGTAATTGAAGTTATTTTTACATAAACTATGGCAGGACATAGGAGAGATTGGGTGGAGAGACTTCCTGAGGTATTATGGGCCTATAGGACAACTTGAAGAAATACCACAAGCTTTTCCCCTTATGAATTAGTTTCTGGTAAGAATCCCATCTTCACCATTGAGTTTGAGATTAAAACATTGAGGATTGTCTTGGAAGTATATTTAAATTTGACTTTAGCTCAAGAAAAAAGGTTGACACAATTGAATGAGTTAGAGGAAAAGTGCTTGGTTGTTATGCAATGAACATAAATGATTTAGAAACAACCTGCTAAATGGCATTATAGGTTTATTAAAAAGAAGTTGTTTCAAAAGGGTGACTAGGAATTACTCTATGATTTTATATTGAAGGATTTTAAAGGCAACCTACAAACCAAGTGCTTAGGTCCTTGTGAGGTAGAAGCATTCTTTGACCATAGGACTGTAAAATTAACAAACATTGATAATTCTTAAGTATCTTTCTAGTTAATGGACATCACCTCGGGTTCTATCATAAACCCGTCTCTAAGGATTCATTTGTGAACATTGTCTCAATTGCAAGTCCATACCTTGAAGTTGTTGGGACAGAGGAGGTTCCTCCTGTGCTGCCAATTACTTAGTTTATAAAAAATAAATAAATAAATAAAAAGTAATAATAATAATTAAAATAATAAATAAAAATGAAGAATGAATAAATAAATGTTCAATGGTGAAAACCCCTTTGGGGTGTTGTTGGATGATTGTGGTGATCGAAAACTAGCTTGTTGGTGGTTAACCCCTCTTTTTTCTCTATAACAACATTGTAATAATTCTTTCTAATTATTGATTTATTGTTTCAAGTTTTGTTGTTACAGATTCATTTTAGGACTCGTTTGGTTTATATAGTTCAACTTTGATTTATACTCTGCTGCTACAACTGAATATATGACCAAGATGTCAGTATTGTTCTCCAAATTTTATATGGTTGTTATTAACATTGTTGTTTTTTTTTCCAAGGAAAAAGGCACAATTTTATTAATGAAAATAAAATTATATGTTGCATTTGCTAATAACCAAGCATCATCAGGCCATTGGTCGATGATAAGCATAAACATACAAAAAAAAATGAACTAATATACAATGGGCGAAGAAACTAAGTTTTTTGCACCTTTTTCTTCTCAACCTTGCGCCAACCCCCTTGAGACGGCGAAGTAGTGACAAGTGCGAGTTGAATATCATCAGGTCTAGTATTTTCTATGTCTAAATCTGAATTGTCTGATGAATGTGTGCACTTATACCCACTGGGTTCCATTGATTATGGCATGGTTGTTGTTTGTACCTGGTTGATTTGTGGTTCCATGGGTTCTTATGTGCGTTCCCCTTGGATTTTTGGTGCTTGTTGTCTAGGTGTTCCCAAAAACTATTGGTTCCTCGTCTGCCTCATCCTCTTCCTCTTCCTACTTTGGTGGAGGGAAATTCTAGCCTTTAAGCTATTTACCAGTTTTCTTCTTTCTATTGGAGTATTTCTTAGCATTTGGACACAGGTTCTGAAGGTCTCCTGTTTGCCAGCAAATTGTACACCTAAAATTTGTGTTCTCATAGTCTAGTATCTGCGTCCAGTTCCTATGAATATGGATTAGTTGGATACGATCTGATAGTCCTTTGTTGAGGTCTAATTCCACACATATCCAAGCATATGTGTAGATCCTCTCCTTCATTCTTTGAGTATTTGTCTTAATATACGACCCAATAATGTTGCCAATACATGTAAGAATACACTCATCCCATAAATGAAGAGGAAGATTGTGCAGCCGGACCCATACAGGCATTCTGGAGACAATCATGGTGTTTGCATCAAATTCTGGGAACCAAGGAGTGATGAACAGACCCGTCGATCCCTAGAGCCATGGACCATCTTGTAGAATGTTATCCCTAGCCTCCGAAGAAAAGAATATTACTATGAAGAACCCTTTCGAGCATAGATGAATTTCATAATCCATAGACCAGTTGGCCAAGATCCAGTGAAAAATGTCCACTGGTTTTGGCCAAAAATAATTGAAACGGTAAATGATCGCTTGTGATTCAAACGAAAAACAATTTACATATGTTTTTGTGTTATCAATTTAAAGTTCAAGGATGGAATTTAGTTTCTCCACAATGTATGGGCTGGGGGAAGAACATCTCGATTTTGTTTTTTCTGTTTCTGCCTTTTTCCCTTGTAGAATGTTCTTGAAATATTTTGCCCCCTGCTTCTGTTTCTGTTTGGCCTCTGTCTTCTTCGAATTACTGCTCCCATATCCTCCTCCCTAGTTTTTTGATTTGTTGGTTGATGCAGCCCCACCACGAAGTCTCAGATTGAGAATAATGGTAGAAGCTGCTAAGATGTGGTACTCCTTTAAGGACCCATTGCCCTGCAACGCTCTGCCTTCATATATCGAAAATTTCATTTGGGTTGGGTACCCAAACAGTTTCTTGATGTTTTGCTTCAGATGTTTAACTTGCTCTGTGTTTTTTATCCAGATTATCCCTGAGGACCCAATAGGGGTTTTAAGAAATATTTGGAAGCACAGAGGACTTACCTTGTTCCTGGAGCTGACCCTATTACGTTCGCTGAGCCACACTGCTGAGGGGAGCCCGAAAGGCCTGGAGGGTTGCGCTGAGCACCACATGACCAAGGAGGGAGACAGGGCCACTGCATACATGCCCAGGTCCAGAACACGATCCTCCTAGGGAAATGGAAAGCTAATGTGCAAATCACAGATAAAAAAATTCCCAACAGCCGAGAGTTGTGCAACAAGTTCTGAAAAATCCCACCCCCTATCTCACCAAGGAACTGGGGATGGTGAGCCCTCGTTCCCCCCCCCTCCACCGTAACAAGAGTGCCAAGACCTAGCCGCCGTAAAGGGCACACCACATTTCCCTGCACCATTGGGTGGCCTACTGTAGGAATCTGGCCGCTGTTGGAAAACTAGGCCCGAATCTAGTAGAGGCCCATCACACAACCTGTTTTGTTGTATCCCGACCACGATGTAGAGCCCACCTTTGTCCATTTCACACCTGTATTCTCAACTCCTAGGGAGCCTTCTACCCTGCAGATGGTTTGATCCCGCCAAAATGGATCATCATAACACTCAAACGCGCATACCAGGACCCTCAAACTACATGTTGATTTAGCCTTGTTGCCCTGCGTGTAGGCCATGGTGGCCGCCTCCAAAACTCCATTCTCATACCAGGGATTTGTACTTAAGAAGTGACATTATTATTTTAACCTACATATGTCGGGACCGTTATTACAATAAATGGGGGGGAGGAGTGTATTGTGTCATTAAACGATACATTATGATTTCACCTAAATATTTAATCAATTGAATAATCACCACACCCTTTATAATAATGTATGATCAGACCTTGCTAATGTCATTACTTTTTACTCTCAAGTAGGATTAAGATTGAGTTAACCCTCATTATTATTGTCATCATCACCCTTACCATTATTACCTTTTTTGTCATATTTAGAAACTTTTGCAATCATGTGAAGTCCTTTTTGTACTAAAAAAACTTAATTTGGTAATGAAAAGGGAGTAACCACTATCAATTCCAACATCTCGACATTCTCTCCTTAGCAAGCATTTGTGTGTGCCAAAGAAACTCTATAACAGGTCTCTAACAGTGTTGAGCAATTACAATCTTGGGCAGCCATGGGAGGAGCAGCAATAAGGCATGAACCTGATTTCATTAATATTTTGTTACAATACCCATAGGCTCTGGAAATTTTTTGAAATTTCGATTTATTGAGCTATTTTGAGAAGCTGCAGAGTTTTAGTGAGTTGGTTGTTTTGGAATTTACTCAAGCCTTAATTAAACAACACTCTTAAGTCAGATGATTTTGAATTATTGTTATAGAGGAAGTAAACTCAAGTGTAATAGGTTTTCCAAAAATAGGGACTCAGTGGTTTTCAAGAAAGGTGGCGAATCCATCAACTAAGGATTTATTTTTCAAAGAAGGATAGAAATTGAGAACTAAGGGTATGAGTTTTCACAGAACATATCTTCTTACCCTTAAGAAGATATAACCTTTTTCATTCTGAAAATTTATTACCTGCGAGGGTCATTTTGGGATTGTATTCAACTACCATTTTCAATTCTTGGCACACTTGAGGACAAGGCAACTAATAAATGTACCATATTAATTATTGAAATCTTTATAATACATGGAAGAGGTAGTGTGAGACGTGAAACATCCGGAAAATTTCCTAACCAACCAATAATTTTTCACTCTTTACATGAGCAAGGAAGTTCATGGCATGACCTAATAGCAAGACCTTGTGCTGGTGCAAAGGACGATGAGAGTGAAGAGCATGAGGAGAGTGTTGAAACAAAACCCATGAGTGAAGCAACCATGCCTTCTAGGGGTAAGGTTGTCACACTCCCAAAAGTAGAACAATTACAACCTCTAAGAAAAGCAAAGTAGCCACACCCTCAAAGAGAAGAACAACTGTAGCTTCTAAGAAAAGTAGGGTTGATACATCTCTTATACCTAGTCATCAAAACCCTAAGAGGTGGAGCTCTATTATAACCTCTGTTGGTACATCTTTTAAAGGAAAAAGGGCACGAACAGAGGAGCAATCATCAAAGAAGGGCCATCATAGGTTCCCTATCAAAAAAGAAAAAATAGAAGAAGTTATTGTTGAAATAACAACTGAAGAAATAAATATTTCTGGGGAAACCACAGATGTTGCAAAAAAAGTGAAAGTAAAAACAGAAAATTGAAGAATCCAATTGGTGGAAAGACCCATAAGAAAAGGGTGTGAGTGGATATTGCACGAAATGATGCCCCAACATCAGAAGAACATACTACTACTGCTGAAGTAGAGAAACCTGAGGAACACAATGTTACAGCCAAACTAAAGAAGCCGGAGTAATAGTAGGATGGAGGGCAACAAGAAGATTTTACAGAGGAAGATCCCTCTACATTTGAAATGTTTGTTGTTATACCATAATTCAAGGAAAGAATTAAAGAACATCGTGATGAAGGAAAAAAAGAAAAGCCTATAGAAGAAGATGCCCCTATATTTGAGGATGTTGTTGCTACATCATAATTTGAAACAAGATTTGAGGAACATCAGAAAGAAGGAAAACTGACAATAGAAGAGTTGACAGAAGAACAAGAGGTTGTTCCCTCACCAGGTAACATTGAGATAGACCCTCTTGTTTATCAAATTGAAAATTTGAAAAAGAAAAATGAGGAGTTAAGGAGACAAATTGGGCCTTGGAGGAGGAATAGCTTCAATTTAAAAAGGAAAATGTACTAGACATGTTAGTAGAAGTAGTAGAAATAACATCATCCATTGATTTAACTATGATATATTGTAAGGGGCATCAACAAACTTTTAATGAAGTTGAGGTTGTGGAATCTATTATTATTTCAATGGGAATTCAAGTAGGAGAATAGGATGAAGAATTTCAACCTATTGCTCCACAAGAAATTGTTCACAACATTGTTATTACACAAGAACCAACATTCGAAGTAGAGCATGGAGAAGAAAAATAGTTAGTTCATCCACAAGAACTCGTTTACGACGTTGTTTTTACACAAGAACCAACAGCTGAGATAGAGAAACATGGGGAGAAAGGGGATAGAGAAGAGATTGATGAGACTAAAGTTGTATCCACATTTGAAATAGCTCAGTTGAAACCTGAAAAACTATTGAGAACAACATTTCTTCTTGGAGAAGCGGAAAAATGGAAAAAGTTAGTAGTTTTTCCTAAGGATAAAGTTATTCTCTTGGAACAACATGCAGAGATGGTTAGTGGATCTAAGAAAGAACGGGTTGAAAAGATGAGAATCAAATATTTTGTAAAGATTTTGAGAGAGAGGAATCAGTCCATAAAACAAGTAAAGAAATTGTAGAGAGAATTGTAATTGTTACAGTGAGAAGGAACTCATTTATGAACTTATTAATGGTTTTCTATGTCGCAGGGTTCCTTCTCCATCTTATCCTTTATATTTGAAAGAAAAACATTACCTCTTTCAATTGAAAGCTTTTAAGGAAAAGCGACCATACAAAACAAGGCAGATCCAATATTTATTGGAAACTTTTCAGAGTGCCAATTTCTCATAGCAGCATCTGTTGTGTGAACTGTATCTGCATGATCTCATCTGTTTTGGAGATCAATATTTTAATCTGACACCTTAAGTGGGAGATTGTAATTGAGGGATTTTATGTCTTTTGTTCATAATCAGGTAGAATGGAAGGTTGCACATGATACTGTAATAGCCAATGAGGGGTGAGTAAGGTTGTGCATCAAAGATAAGCCTGACTCAGCTTAAGCAATTGCACATAGATACAATAAGATATAACGATTTCCAACCACCAAAAAATTGTTAATGGATACCCAAGAATTAGTTCTGCAAAGATGCCTCGGAAATATAAAGGGGTTGAAAGTTAGTGCATTAGTAGGAAGAAAGCTAAGATGGGACCTTTGCCGACAGGAGTTAAAATAACAGAACTTGTTTCTCCATCCAAATTTTATGCAAGCTCTCTCTGGGGTTCACAAATATTTGGAGTGTATTAAGAGAAGTGGTATCAGGTGGATTGGACTGAGATTCAAATTTCCTCTTGTTTGGCTTCTAACTTATCAATATCAACATCCAATATCATCTTTTTGATAAACTTTGGGAAACATAGCTGGTCCTTTCCAGAGGCTACAGAGCCATGGGAGAAGATATTGCAGGATCTTATGATCTCACAGGACTACACTCTTAGCATGTTAAGAACCAATCACAACGGCTTGCATGAGGACATGCAGATGCTCAAACTGGGGGAGATGTTGGGCCATGGAATTGTCATATTTTGCATGCATTTTCCTATTTATTTTTACTCTTTTTTTTAATCAATGAGACCACATTCTACCATTGTAACAACCTTTATTCACCTAATTATGTCATTTTCCATATGTCACTCTCTTACTCTAATTCTACTTATAATTTGGCATAAGAACTATTATCTTAGCTTATTTTTATGATAAAACTAATATATGGGTTGTTTTAGGTTTAAGTAGTATGTTTAAGTTGTTATTACAGGATTACACTTGCAGTTTCCTTCATTGGTTTGTGTCAAAGGCTCCATGAGTTGTTGTTGATACACGAACAATTTTCCTTGCACATGTTGTATTTTTCCAATCAGTTATATGGACCCGATTTAGAGCACATCAAGTCAAATTCAATTCAACTACCGGGAGACCTTGATGGAGTAGACATATCACTTCATTAAGATTCTTTGTAAAAATCATTGCAATTAAGGGAAAATTGTTACAAATTCACCCCTATTGTGGAATTTTTTGTATGATATATTTTTGTTTTAAGATCACATGAGAATCGAAAGATTATCATGATGATCTTCTTGTTATACTAAAAAATTATAAAGAAGGGAATTGTTTTCCTATGGTGGCAGTGAAGAGTTTTATAGAAATAGGATTGGAAAGTGGATAAGAACCAAAGCTCTGTAATGTTGATGTTTTGTTAATACAAATCTCAACCTTGTGGCATTTTATTTTCCTCTAAGTAGTCTATCTACAGTTTAGTGCACCAACCCCTGTTGAGGAGGAAGGGCCCTCCTTCTTAGTGGGGATCACTGGTTAATCATTGTATATTAATTAGTTGCATCAATTCTTCTTAGTTATGTGATTGTTGTTACTGTATATTTTGTTTATACATTTTGTTGTTATTTTTTATTTCATTTGTGCGTTATTGATTGCATAAATCTTTTGAATGGTGTGACAACATGTCCTGGACTGGTCCCTCGTATTAGTGTAGCAGTAAGTGATTCATTGTTATATTACATATTGGTTGAGTGATGGATGGGTTGCAAGAGTGTTGTTTCTGAGTGAGAACAATTGTGTAACATCGTGGTTTCATTTGTAATTGTGTGACTCTTTTATGATTGTGTTAAAGTGTGTAATTGCTTGAATGTTTGCTAAGAGTGAGTGTGCAATGACTTTGGTTTGAGATTCATTTTACTAGTTAGCATTGCCCCTACATAGACTTTGCCTGATAGCCTTAATTCAAGCCTACGTAATTTGATAATTAATCTGATAGTGGACCTGTTGCTCCAATTTAAAGGAACAAATGTTTTGCTCGACACATACAACTACATACTAGCCCTGATTTTATTCATATATTCAATAACTTTATATAGCAGGTCCTTGCCTAAAGGAATTGATGAAGTTGTATTTTAAAGAGGTGAGGGAGACATTATTTTCTGTGCAGGGATGGTGGAGTTGGTGAGTGGAAAAACATTTGTGCTTTGCTTAGTTTTTTGCATAGGAGTGTTATTAGATTTAACGTTTTATGCAAAATCAAAAGTAACTTTGGGAGCTAGGATAGTAACTTTAGCAGAGGACTAAGGAGTAATAAAATTCCTTAAAAGTGATTTACCCTTGGAAATCTAAGTGGGTTCAAGTTCAGGTCCTTTTCTACATAGGTTATAAATATATGGGTTGTTTGAGTTGCTGGATTTTTTTCTAATGAATACGATACTATACTTTGTGTCTATGCATCTACAACCTAGTCCCAGAGGAACATGGCAAAGCCTTTTTTGGTATCTTCTTCATCTTATATCAAATCCTCCTATGCTTCTTTGGAAAAGTCCAAAATTTGATTAATAACTTGATTCATCAAGTTGACCCATTGTGGGCATGTTTTCTTTGAATGATTAGTTTTATGGTATGAATAAAGATTGTCCATATTGAAGTCTTCAAGGTTCAAGTTGTGTTGTCCCTACAATCAACACCCTCCATAAATTTTCTCACACTTGAATTTTGGAGCCTACTGAGGATCTTATGGTCTATCTCTCTATAGTTACTCCATGGTCATGTGATGTTTTGAAAAACATTTAAGCCTTCTTCTTAGTTTTAAACTGACAAGTCACTTACACTCACATGCACAATCTTCGATGATTTCATGAGAACACTTCCTTTATGCAAACTCGAAGAGGAATAGCACCGTCTAACAAGAGAGTGCTAAGTCAATTTTCAACTTATGTTGACATTCAGTGTGCACTTTCATTGATAGTCTCCCTCACTTTGATTGCATTTGCACTTTTATTCTGGTGAGTTTTCTTGAATGTTGTGTTTTGCACACTTTCGTTTTCACAAGTGTTGCTTTCACATACGCAGTTGTCGATTTTTAATTTTTTAATTTTAATAAGTGGTGTTCTCATGTTATCTTCACTCTTACATGTGTTGCTTTCAAGGTCGTTCACATTTTGCAAGTGTCGTCCCATGTCTTCCTCATGTCACAAGTGTCGCTTTTGTGATTTTCACTCCTGAACGTGTCACGCCTTTGCACATCATCAAATTTAGTTTTGGTGTACTCTTATACATTATATGGTCTTACATATCATTAGAATATGCACTAAACACATTCCTAGAGCTTATCACACCTTTTGGTCACAGTCATCCCAATCATCTTAACTTGTGTTCTAAGTGTTGTAATGCGTCGTTTCAATTGACGCACTTAGAAATAAGTGTCTATTTGTTGTCATTTGGAAGTGTGATTATTATCATTGATTATTGTGTATTATTCTAGTTTGTATTGGTGTTTTAATGTGCGTGATCCAAGATTGAGTCATGTACGGATGCATTTCCCTCTTTTACTCTATCGATCCCACACTTATCCATTACGGAGCACTTCTTGGTCCTTTAGCCTAGTGAAAGTTGTGAAGCCTTTAGACATATTATCAAGTTTTTATCTAAACCTATCTATAGGCCTCATTGATGCAATCCTACTCCCAAAGGTTGGTTCATATTTCCCTCTCAAGATTACCCCAAATATGTTGCACATTATCATCCTCACAAGGGCAGTCACTTGACCCTTCTTGCTTGTGTTGATTCACTACACTGAGTTTTGGTTACCTATACCTTGCATGGAACATAAAGCATTTTTGACTAATAGCATGGACCTCTTTCACTCTTTTTCAGAGGTAAAACCTGCAAAGAAAATATTCTCCTATCCTCCCAGTGCATTGAAAATCATCCCAGGTCAAGTGGCTTCATCCATATGGCCTCCCTTAATGAAAAGTGCACTCCAAATGGTAAATCACGCACTATTTGGTCAAAATATGCTAGATTAGGATGAAAATCAAATTAAAAAGCAACAATAACCTATTGTTAAAGAAAACCACACTTTCTCTCAAGCCTCCTCTTCCTTTGGGCGCATGGAGCACTCCCAAAGGTTGAAGCCTCACCCTTCCCCCTTCCCCAATGGACTCTATGCAAAATATTGGCTTAAACCCTTCCTCTAGAGTGCATGGAATAGTATGGAAGGTTGAAGGAAGCCTCCTCCCTACCTTTGACCAGTCAAACTACACTCTCATTTAAGTCTCCTTTCCCTTTGAGCACATATGCAGTCCTAAAGGTTGAACCTTTCACCTTCCCTCCTTCCCAATGCGCTCATGCACCCTATAATTCCTTTAACCCTTCCTATGAGAACATGGCACAATAGGGAAGGATGAAGGATGTGTCCCCTCACCCTTGACTGGTCAAACTGCGCTTTTAATATTTCCTCTCTTTTCGTTGAAGTGCATGGCGCATTCTTGAAGCATGAATCCTTCCACCTTGTCCCTCGACTTGCCTAACTGCTTTGGACCAGGAAGAGCTCCTCTTCATAGTGCATAGCACAATAAAAATGAACAATGGAGCCCTCTTAAGCCACTGATGAATTTTATTGTGCCCTATTAGTCAACCCTGCTTGTTTTAATCCTGTCACATGCCTATCATAAGCAAATCATTCCATGATTTGAGTAGTGATAGGATAGATGCTTTTAAGGCTAATCTCGCCCCGTCATGAATGATTTTCATTGGTAGGAGTAACATATAAGCATGACAAGGTGATACTCAAGAGTAGATAGTAAGGAGAAAGCATGAAGAAACACATGCATGGAAGAAGCACTACGAGAGCCATCATGAGGACATGAAGTAGATCATGGACCAAAACATAAAGAAAACATTGCATGATGACTCAAAGGATTTTGATATTGATCAAAGAACATTTGGAGGGTGAAGATGAGCAATAAAGTGGATATTTCATGAAGATGAAGGATAGATCAGATCTATCATCAATAATGAAAGATAAAGCAACACACAAGACAACTTGACATCACCACCTCATCATGAAGCATGTCACCAATGTCGAGTTGTAACTTGTACAAGTGTCATCGTAATGGTCAAAGAGTGCCCATGTGTCATTCCACATCATCATGAGGAATGTAATGATGTATCCTTAAGAAAAGGACAAAATGTAATATGGGGAAGTTCAAAAGTCATATGTGGAACATGAAGATTCACATAGGCATATATGGACAACATGTATTGTATAGAAGTTCAAGAGTTGTTTAAAAGTCCAAAGCACGCACTAGAAGTCCAAGAGTCATGAGGGTAATCCAAAAGTCATGAGGGCATGAAAGGTTACTCCTCTTGTTATAAAAGCAACCTCATAACTCAAGGAAAGGGTTTTTGAAGGCTTAAGCTTTGGAGAGCTAGTCTTAGCTTCTCTACTTGGCATAGGAGAGAAAACTATTCTTTGGAGAAGTAAGAAGTGACTTAATGTTCCACTATTGAAAGTATAGCCTCACTATTGTAGTTGTGTACTTGGATATTTCACCTTATAATTGAAGCTCGATGAGCCAACACATTTTCATGCATGTATTGTGAATGTCTTAGGATTATTCTTTGGATGTTTGCTATATATGTTTCATTCATATGTACTAAGGAAATTAAACTATTTCAGTGACCTTGGTACTTATCTTGTTGAAGGTGTGTTGTATGTGGTTTAACGATCGTTGTGTCTATGTGAACTATTTCACTAAACAACTAACGAATATTTATTTGCTTGTGTGTCTCTCTTAAGTTAGTAATATTACTTCCTTCTAGAGGGTCACTTTTTGTCTCCCCCCTTGTGAAGGTCTCCTTTTACACATTGTAATCAGTGTTTCACAATGTAAACTTACCTGCTTGTTCAAGGGTTATGTATATGATCTCTAATGTTATCCGTTGAAACCAAGACGGACCTCTGTGTTATGGTGGTCAGGCTGATACTGTGGATGGGGCTCCTACTCCAAATGGTGTCAAGTCTAATTGGGAATTCACATTAGGGAGACCCATGTATGTGTGTGGTATCCAGTACCATCAAAAAGTTCATATTTGAGTTATCAACAGGTCTGGGAATGTTATTATTCCTCTTATGAAATGAGTGGAAAGGCTTATTCCCAAACAAGATTTGTCTTGAATTCTTCAACAAGTATATTACTTCATTAGAGATATTTTTTATAAGCTTTGACGCAGTCTAGATTGGTGTGATCCTTCTCGAGTGCTTACTCAGGTTTACAGGCTTCTTTCCACTAGCCCTCAGTTCTTGTTTATGGTTGTCCAGCCAAGGAAAGAATCTCATTTTCAACTTTAATAGCTTCTTCAAAGTTAGAGGCTAGGATGTTCTACAAACATGGCTATGGAGGGGTGTAGGGCTGAAGTAAAGTACTCAATAGCCAAAATATTTGCAAGGTGAGAATAAATAGGGATTTTATTTAGCAGTGTGGTGAAGCATTGATTAAAATATTTGACTTTCCCATTCTTTCCTGTTTTAAGGGAAATCATCTCTTTCAAAAGAGAAGCAAATGTTCTTTGTTTACCAAATTTACAGAGAAAAATCCTTTCAAAGACATCCCAACTAGTTATGGAAGTAGTGGGAAAATTATAATACTAGGTAGAGGCCTTATTCTTGAAGGTATATGGTAAAAATCAAGAGACAACATCTTCATGTTCTATGTTCATCAGTCGTAAGGCCAAATAAAACTTTTTAAAGTGGTTTTCAAGTGACATATCCTTGTTAAGATCAAATTTGGGAAGCAACCCTTCTGGTCACCTATGAAGGTCATGCATTAGTCTTACAAGGTTAAAGGATCCCTATGACATCCATAAAGGTTGAGGTTGGCTAGCCATTATGAATGGTTATCTCCCTATTGAGATTATTCTTCAAAATTCGAGGAGGAATTAGTATGATGAACACAACCAATTTCACCGTCAGTATTATAGGGTGATTGAGTGGATAGGGGAGAGGTGGAATGAGTTGGAGTTATCTAATCGAAATTATGAGGAATACCTTCAAGGGTGTGCCCAACCAAATACTCAATGGAATTAACCAAGATAGTAGCCTCGGTGACAGGTATTTTAACTACTTTATTTCTAGGGAGATTAGGGGTTACAAGAAGCCTACCAAGTTATTTAGTGTAAGTGTGAGTGATATGCTTGAGGGTGTTCGCCTCAATAAGAAAAATTGAATATAAATATCTTTGACATGATTCAAGGTTTTTTATGATAAGAGACAACATCTTCATAGCTTCTCTCTCTCTCTCTCTCTCTCTCTCTCTCTCTCTCTCTCTCTCTCTCTCTCTCTCTCTCTCTCTTAGAATTCTCAGTACGAGTTGTTGGAATGTGGGATGGTTTTGTGGTATTTTGTTCACCCAAAGTGTGTGTTGGGTTAGAAAATGTAATTGTACCGTCCATGCACCTTGGGGCCCTCTTTCTAGTGCAAAAAACTATTGGCAGGGAAAAACTCCCCTATAATAGTTAGGGGTTCTCTACATATGAGGCCCCAACTAGAATTTGCATCGCTTGGTGTAAGAGACCCATTCGAATTTTGACCCAATAACCATTCTTGGTTTTAACAATGTTATTCTAAGCTAAATTAACTAATCCACTAATATGAAAATTACTTGAACTACACTATGAATAGTGAAAGATAGAAAAGAAATAGGAAGCAATGATCCAATAAACACACAACTACACATGAAAGGAAACAATTAGCTTTAATCCAAGACAATAATATGTGCTTAACTTGCTAGAATAAATGAATAATAGTCAGCATTAAGATCCAACAAATACTCATAAATGAAAGTACAAAACCTGAAACAACAAGAATGTGAGAGAAACCCTCTAATCTATGTAATAACCCATAATCTTGGCGATATACATCCCATAAAATACACACACACGTGAACATATAATCAATAGTAAAAAACATGAAAAAGATGCATGTGATAATGTAATTCCAACAATATCTCTTCCAGGCTTCTCCATATTGTCAGCCAGAAATACAGAGTCACCAACTTTCAATCTCTAGTCTTCAATGGCTTCAAAGAAGAATAAGAAATCCTAAAATGGGGACTCTTCTATTATTTTTCCTACATGAAAATTCCAAAAGTCCCTTCTTACATATATCTTTACATTTGTTATAGAATTGAGTTAGTAACTACCTTTCTGAGCATTCAAGTTCTTGTGAGGTCAGTTACAACTTTTCAAATTCTCATAATTTATAAATATAATAAATGAAAATATTTTGAAACTCTAAGGAGTGAGGTTCACCTTTGTTACGTTTTGAAAAAATCTTTAGTTGAGAACATCATAATGTCTAGATAACGTACGCCACTTGGACTTCACTGTGCATGTAATCAATTTGTCTTTTTTGAATGGATGACTTTCCATGATTGTATAACATTTTGTTGTGCCTTGGAGAGTACTTACACATTCCTCTTCAGTAGGACTAGGGGTGAAAACAAGGATATTTGTTGTTGATGTTGTTCCATTGAATAAGCCACGTTCTTCTCCAATTTGTCCTCTAACATCAACACATCAAATAACAATGATGAAAGCATATGTCCATTCTCATGCTAATCCTCGGGCTTCTATTGAGATATGGAAGTATTCTTTCGATTCTCTGGGAACCTATTACTACTAATATACTACACACAATAATATTTACAGGTGGGTGATTTACTTCTTGTTAGCTTTCAAAGTGGTAGTCTCTGGATTGAAATCTTTTGCAGAATCACTAAAAATAGAATTCACCCATTATATAGGTTAGATTATAATGTTGAATGCAAAGAATTTAGGGGCATGGTTTCTAAGGCATGGGTATGTCTATGTAAAAGTAAAAGTATCCACTTTCAATGGTGATGAGACAATGAAATTGGAAAAATAAAAAACAAAATAAAATAAATAAATAAAGTAAAATAAAATCAACCCAAAAAGTACTCCTACCTATCACAATTGCATATTCAAAGTTTTGACCCAAATGGCTATGCATTTGAACCTATGGAGGATCCTCTTTATGCTTCTGAGAGAGGAATTAGAGTTTCTAGGAATTATAATACTTGTTTATGTACCTATTCGCAAATACATAAGGTGGGCTAAGATTTAATCCAAAATATTGAGTATGAGCATTGAGATGGCTCTAGAGCATGAAACCTTATGTGTTCTATGGAGGGGAAACCCTAGGCAACTAAAGTATACCAAACAATTATGTGAATTGTAATTAAAAATTTCAAATTTTAGAATAAAAGGTGGAGTCTACGACTTAGAATGTGCTCTGATGCTTGTTGCATTTATAGTGGGCTTAGTGTTATTAAACTTGTTTACAATAGTAGGAACTACAACCGAAGTCTGCAAGGTTGTTGGGGATTGAGGTTAAGCATACGAGGGATGAAAGTCCTTGAGAATAAATTCCCTCTATTGTGGGACACTATATAGGTTTTACAACAAATTATTAGCCTTGATTTTCTTCATACCTTCAATAAGTTTGTATTACAGGGCCTTACATAAAGAAATTGATGAATTTGTATTTTCAGGAGACCAGGGAGACTTATTTTTATGTGCAGGGGTAGTGGAGTCGGCTAGTGGTGAAAAGGTTGTGGTTTTCATAGTCTTTTTCTTAGGGGTGCTATTAGGTTTAGAATTCTATGTAGAAACATAAGTAACTTTGGGAACTGGGATAGTAGGTTTAACATAGGACCAGGGACAAAGTAGCTGCCATAAAAGGGATTTACCTTTTACATGCTGAGTGGATTCAAGTGCGGGTTTGTTACTCTGAAGATTATGGTTCTGTGGGGTTGCCTGAGAAACTAATTTCCCCTAACAAATACTTCTCCTATAGTTTGTGTCTTTGTGTCTATAACCTAGTCACATAGGAACATGGAGGAGCCTTCATTGGTCTCTTATTCAAATCACTTATGCTTCTTAGGTAGAGTCATTGAATCGGGATTATTAGCCCAAAAGTTGGTTAATAACCATGTTCCTTGAGTTAACCCATTGTAGACATGTTTTATCTAAAATATTAGCTTAATGAAATGAACAAAAATGTCCATACTAAAGTCACCAAGGTTCATGTTCAAATTTGAGTTATCCATAGGTTTGGGTGGGTTATTATTTCTCTTATGGAATAGGTGGAGAGGCTTATTCCTAAACAAGTTTTCTCTTGAATTCTTCTTCGGGCTAATTA
Organism: Pinus taeda; assembly: GCA_000404065.3. Taxonomy (NCBI): domain Eukaryota; kingdom Viridiplantae; phylum Streptophyta; class Pinopsida; order Pinales; family Pinaceae; genus Pinus; species Pinus taeda. Next base: position 83,535 of record APFE031332899.1, read on the forward strand.
CTTCTTTAGATATATGTTTGACTAGTTTCAACGCACTCTCCATATAAATGGGTTCCTTATCAATAGGCTTAGTCATGATCATAAGCTTCTTTTTGCTAACCTTAGGTTCTTCTTTATGGTTGTTTCCAAACAAGGAAAGCATCTCATTTTCAACTCTAATAGCTTCTTCAAAGTTCAATTTCAAGGTATTATTCTCTTCCCTCTTAACGAACATGGCTATGGAGGGGTGTATTGATATAGGGTTGGAGTATAGTGCTCGCTATCTAGTGGAGTATTCTTGATAGCGAGAACTATACTCCAACCCTATATCAATACTCGATATTTGGAGTATAGCAATAGACAAGCATGTGTTTTTAAATCTGTAAATGAAATTAGCACAGTGAAACTAACATTCAGATACAAGTCAGCATATAACATCAGTTTAACTAATATCCAATTATCAATGCCTGATCATACCAACCACATACCATGACCTCATACATGACAAATACAACCATATCAATGTATGCATAACAATACATAAGTATTGACATGCTTATGACAACCACATCCAACAACACACCATCCACTTTCACATGGCGACACAAATGCAACCATGACTAACACCATCCATACAAAACAAGTATATCAACCACAAGCATAGAGAACACATATATGTGACCGACATGAATGCATGACCAACACACCGCCCATCTAGTCCAAAGGGTGAACCATGCTCTGATATCACTCTGTAACACCCTCCTCCAACATTTACCCAAGTTAACTAGTCCGCTGGGGTAAAAATGTGATGAGAGGATATAATGATTTGATTCAACTCCCCATGTACAATTAAGGAAGGGGAACCGACAAAACCAAGCCAATCTAACCATTCACACATGCTACAAAACCTTCAGGAGCCAACCAACCCTTCCAGATGACCAACCCCTGAGGAAAATTGACATGTCATTGATCTGGATCCCCAGTTGCTCCCATGACAAGCCATGCATGCCACTGAGGCCTTCCAGTCACTCCCACAACAAGGGCATGCTAGTGACTTTGGACCTTTTCAACTAGTTATGAGCCCGTGACCCCCAATTTTGTGCCACTTTTTCAGGGCTAGGATTAAGGCCACTACCCATAACTTCATGAAACTTTCTGAAATGATAAATAATAATGGAATAAGGCTACTCATGCAAACACTTGATCAATGACTTGACTGGACCCCTACTAGCCATGACAGGCATTTCATCAAACATGTCACAAATATGTAATCTATAGGTCATAATAACATATCTCAGCATAGGGGTCTCATACTTATCTGAGATTCATAAAGAAGCATTGTTGACTTATCACAATAGTTGCATTATCATCTATTAGGTCATAAATTCATTGTACATTCATTTGAAAATCAAAACATGAGGAGAGTCGTACATCAAGTCTGTCATAAAACATACTCATAACCAACATATAACCAATAGAAATAACAAGGATATAACAACCATAAAATCCACATATAAACCAGTACATTTACACAAGAAATATCAAGGAGAAGGAGCTCTTATTAATGAATGCAAAAATCAACCAGGTTTTAGACTGCCAAGAACCACCTGACCATAGATTGACTGAACCAAATCTTTCTTTCATCCAATCACCCCTGTGTCATATTCAAAGCATGAATGTGGAACTCAAAACCAAACCAAACCAAGTTTCCTCAGGATTTACCTCAATCCCCACCAGATAATTAGGATCTAAGCAAGCATGGATGCCATCAGATTTCACCACCTACATTGTGAGGAATTTTCCTGCCTCCTAGTCTCTAGGATTTATCATATATCCTGCTATACAACGATCAAGGATTCCTAGGCCTAATCATGACTCCACCATCCAGGATTTACCGTATATCCCTCCATTCACTGGTTAAGGATTCATAGGCCTGATCGATGGCACACACTTCTGGGATTTACCATATATCCAACATTCATTGGTCAAGGATTCCTAGGCCTACCAAGGCACACAAAATTTGGATTTACCGCAATCCCAGTCTAGTCTAGGGATTCCTAGGCCATGTGTTCATTCTTTCAGAGACCACCTCACTCAGTTTTGAAACCATCTGGCGATCCAACTTAACCAAATTAAAGAGAACCCATGGCACCATGGCTATTTGGAAATGGAAAGGCAAGGCTAAATAACACTATCACACTTGGAAAAACCCATGCCAATGACAGGAAGAGAACCAAATACACACATGCATGTACCCTGCATGCCAAATCTAACAAGGAAACACACATACAAATCAACACCTACAAGTAACCCCGTTGTAGTTGCTTGATCATGCTCTTCCTTGCTTGATCTTTTCTTCATCTTTGCTTTCTCTACTTCTTTGCTTTTCTTGATCCAATGCTAGAGTGCTCCAAGAAAACTCTAAGTGTCCAAGAGTGTGAGAGAGAGATAGTAGAGAGAGATCTCCAAAACTAAACTAACAAAAGGTACCAATTGATCCTCAAAATCCTTTTTATTAATGAGACCTTTATTTTCTTCAATTTCCATTATTTTCCTTCATTTCCCTCCTCACATGAAACTTGTGACCTTTCACCTTCCTTTTGTCCTAATTTCCATTATTTTCATAAATAAAATGTCAATTAAAGCCTCATGCCTTTCCAAATCCTTTGCATATGCCAATTTCCTTAGACATAATAAACCAAATGAACACCCACACTAGGATGTTTTACCCAACATTCAACTTGGAATACGTGTCCCATGACCTTGGTTATTATTTTGCCTTCATTAAATTTATTTACATGGAACTTTGACCAAGTTTGTTACAAAAACAACATCATTGGACAACATTTCACCTCTTAACAATACCAGTCAACAAGAAAATCCAAGAGAAAATATAACAAATGTGTGCCAATCAGTTTCAACCATGTAGGACAATATTGTCATTCATAAAATAGATTTGAAAATCACCTTATAACAACATGAACTACAAGAATAAAATATCCTTATCTTCTTTCATATCGATGTTAAATCACTTAACAATTTCAAACTTGACCTATATCAAATTAGCAAGAAAACCCTAACCAAGGAAAACTAAGAAAACCCCAGCCAACACTAAGGAGCTCCAAAAATTAAGCATCACACTGGTAAGTACACCAAGCCAACTTGTCTTCCCTTCTCTTCTCCTCAACAAGGACAATCTAAGATTTAGTTATAATACCTTGGTTCTAATATCTCCAAGGGATAAAAACCTTGACCCTTGTATTCAAAAATCCCCATGAGCTCCAATAGATCTTGGCAACTTAAAGACAAGAGAGATAAAGTACAAATGGAGATTTACAATAGAGAGAGGTTATTTTTGTCCTATAATCACATATCTTACACAAAAGTGATCAATGATGAGATATAATAATCATCACGTCTAATGTTAAAACCCTAGTATCTCACAAGAATCCTCCAATAAATATGTCTTCCCTCTTTTTCACAATAACTCCTAAGGTAACTCATGAAACCTAGTGCCTTACTTAAAGAAGATAAGTAAAAAGAAAAGAGTACAATGATGATATGAGGAGAATCTATCCATCTTCTATATATATGAGAGATAAGGGAGGACAACAATACAAATGTGGGCCTAAACCTTTACAAGCAACCTACAAAACCACAAGTAGGCTCACATATGTGGAGTGCTACACTCCAAGTGTGCACATGTCAAGCTCTAAGGTGATGTCATACACAAGCAACGATCCAATGCAAGTGTGCTCCATGATATTTGTATAATGCTTCTCCTCCAAGCCTCCAATGCTCTTCCTAGGTCATGAGCTCCATTGTGTTTACTCCTCTTGTATGAACATTATCGCAATCTAGGCATCCCCAAGTCAACTCCATGCCTCCATGTAAGAATCTAGCTACACCATGCTATTTTAGGCTTAATGATATCCTATAAAATACTAAACACTCCTCCAATTCAAGGTGTTCTCTAAGTAAGAAACCTCTTCCACATGGACAACATGTAAAATCTCACCGAGCTATCTAAAGGTCTCAAATGCTTTAGGAAGGAAAGACATGCAAGCACCCAACTGAGGTTAAGCAATCATTGAGTAAGCCATCTCCAATTTGCAAATCCATCATGGACCAACTAGGAGTTGATTATACACCATGTATCTCAAATTTCATCAAGCACCCCCAAACGTGATGTAAACACTTTTGGAGTAACCTTAAAGCTAACAACTACACATCATTTTTAGCATATTTATGATGATAAATACAAACAAATGCAATAGTTTTTTTAAATTGGCCCTTTATGATTTTCAAAATATATCTATAACCAAATGCAATAGTTTTTTAAATTGGCCCTTTATGATATTCAAAATATATCTATAACATAGATGTTTCAACATTAGAAATAACATTTGATAACCTAATTGCATTGTTTCCATGACATGCCATATATACTCTATTTGTATTTGTCAATGCATAAATGCACGTATTACTAACACATTGCTTTATGAGATGATCCACTAAAACTACAAATTACACAGGCCCTCTACAACAACTTTAAACCTATGCCTTCAGGAAAGTAGAGGGAAAAAACTATATAATAAGTCAGATTACCTTGCAATAACAATAATAATCCAACTAAACATGACTTCAAGAATAGAAATTACAATTGTGGGGTTATTATGGCTACTGGAAATCATGAGTCTATTGGTTTTGTATGGCACATGTGTTCTAACACTCGCAATAATGTTCTCTAACCTAATTGTATGTTTGACAAACCCACATTGCATATTCTCTCTATGTATTCGTCCATGCAAAGATGCACTTACTAACAACACATATAACAAGGCCATAATGACATGGGCTTTTAGTGACAACTTAAAATCCTCATCTTGAAAGAAACCAAAAAGTAGTAATTGTATGGCAAGCCAACCTACCAAGCAATGACAACAATATTCCAACCAAGCATGCCTACAAAAATAGAATTGACAACTTTGGGATTATAAAGGATACTACAAAACATGGATATTTTGGGTTTTACTTTTTTAGAGATAAATCCATGCACTTATAGGCATAGTGGCTTCCATATTAAACAAAAAACACAAGCATGAAAAAATAACTATAACAAGCATCAATTAAATCACTACTCTCATTCATGGATAAAAGTAATTATGGCATTCCAAGATAATAGACTAGACAACACTTTACCACTTTTACAAACATAATGAAATAGGGATAGACTCACCACACAACAAAGTGAATTATTGCAATGCTAGGAAAAGCAACAGGAAAACTTGCATTTTAATGTTTCGTGTCCAACAAGCTCACACCAACTCAATAGTCAAACATTAACACAAATAAAAAATCAAACCACATCAACACCTTACCACTGTCATCAACTCCCAAAATGAGACAGTACAATAATAACAATAGGTCAAACTACCATGTAATATAAAAAATAATCTAACTAAACACAACTTCAACAATAGAAATGACAATCATGGGGTTATCATGGATATAGGAAAGCATTAAACCATGTGTTTTCTATGGCACATGTGTCCCTATATTAGCAATAACATTCTTTAACATAATTGTATGATTTCCAAACCCACATTGTATATTCTCTTTATGTATATGTCCATGCAGAAGTGCACTTCTTGATCCAGAAAGATCTAGGGGGTCAAAATTTTCTAAAAAATAAAGTGCTCAGAATCACCCGAAACTGGTCCCAAATCGTAGATCTCATCGTTATGATTCGATGATGCTTGAATCATCTCAATCCGACGTCATATACGAGTGTTATGATATTATGAAGTTTTTGCCCAACAACTAAAAATTCAACTTACAGGGTTGATTGGGTTGCTAACTAGGTAGGTTGTATAATTGATGTCAGCATGTTGATGTGGACGTACAATGGGCAAGAGGACCAATCTAGGCTCAACACGTGGCAATGTCATATAGGTTGAGGTGGTGACATTTGAATGGTTGGTTGTGTTTGAGGTGGCCCAATCATGAGGTGCCATGTGGCCCAATGGGAGGGCACCATGTGGTCCTCGGGAACTGTGCCAAAATTTTTATGGGTTGAGTGGCCAACCCCGCAGGGATCAAACCCACGACCTACCAGATATAACTATGGCACTTTATCGTTACACCATGTGATTTGATTGTTAACCTTATTGGGGTTGTTGTTTCATTTAAATTGAATGATCAACATGTTTGGGGGAAGGGGTCGAGCGGTTATCCCTAGCCCCTAGTTACGTGCCAGACCACACGATCCACGATAAAATGCCAGGAGCTAAGCCGACGAGGGGCAGGTGGTTAGCTCGGTCCCCGACCATATTGTTAACCACGTGACTATGACCTCTCGAGTGGGAGCTAATCCAGCGAGGGCAGGAAGTTAGCTCCACCCCTGGCCACATTAATGCAACATGACCATGACAGAGCAGAGTGGGGGCCAAGATGACAAGGTCGAACTGTTAGCCGACCATATGTGGCCATGTGACTATTGTTAGGGGCCGAAAATTTGACACTTAAGGGTTATTGACGCATTTAAGTAAGCGACAAATTGCACCATTTGCGGTGGAATTAGCGCCAGTCCCAAGCGAAATTTTCGCTCAATGGCTAGAGAAAAGGCGTAATTCATTGCTTTGTTAGCCAACTTTGCTAATTTGTAGGACATATAGTAGAGAATTGATCCAAGAGACATCACTTAGTCATTCTTTAGTCTCTTTGAGCCCAAGAAGAGCCTATACATGATTCTTCAGTCTTTTTAAGCCCAAGAAGAACCTAGACAGGGGTTTTTGGGTGTTTTGGACATAATGGAAACATCAATTTTGTGATTTGAACACTATATGTTGGACTTTTTGTAGAGACAATTCCTATAGTGTTGCAGACAAAGATTATTTTGAGTCCATATTGAGACCTTAATGAGAATGGAAAGAGCCTAGATTTCCATATGCATCTGCAACAACTGTTACTTCATTAGAGCAACCATTTTCAGTCTATTCTTAGTGTGCTTATGGGAAAAGACCTTTTCAACACTCCTTGATGAAGTAATTGTGTTTTTATGATTTTTTATCTCATATTGAGTATAAGGACCTATTTTGAGAGAATCCTTTTATGTAGACACCATAGTGACTTGTTGTAGGGAGTCATATTTTTTAGTGAGAGTTCCTTGTAGAAGAACGTTGCTTTGTAGGAGAAACAATGTCACTTCAGAGTCAACAATTTGTAATGTGCTCATTTGTTGTTGAGATAAAAAAAAGTGGCCTAGCCATTGGAGCAGGGCCCGAAGACGTAGCCCAATAGGGGTGAACTTCGTTATCACTTGCTTGTTTCTTCTCTGCATGTTTATCATATTAAGTTGCATATGAATTTGTTTCACTTTTAAGTTCATGTGAAAACGTGTTAATTTTAGATAACAATGGTATGTTCTATGCTTTAGCACAATTTACTTCAATGTTGCTTATCATCCCAATGACAATCTCCAATTATATCTAGTAGCAATCACATTGACAGTAAATGCAGATAGAACATAAAAACAAGTGCATAAGACAAGCCAAGACAAGAGGACACAAGATTTGGCGGATGCTAGGGAAAAACCCCAATGTGGGGAAAACCCTTTGATCAAATCTTCTTATTATCATTCAATAGTTCAATAGAGAGAGTACATAGATCAAATTCACTTGCCCAATACATAGTCAAAACGACCCTATCAAAATCAACAGTCAATTGCAGCCCTAACCAAAAATTCAATGCTAGTCCAATTAACACCAAAACATCCTCCAAGCAGCTCGGTCAACAACAGTGGAATTCGACCTTCAAGGAGAGTCAAAGTCCACCTAAAACAATTCGGTCAAACTTGGTCAAAGGAGAGAAATACTGGTATAATTTATGCAGTCAAATTTGAAGTCAATGTTGAGGTTAATGTTGGTCAAACTGCCCAAATCACCTTGGTTTTTGTGCCCAACAACTCGGCTTATGAAAATCAGAATTTTGCCATGAAAACTGAAGTCAAACTTGGTCAATCTTGGTCAATGCTAGTTTGTTGCTCTACAATTTCAGCATGTTCTATCCCTGAAATTTTCGGCCTCCTGCCACACATGCAAAGAAGAGAGAGAGGATGCCCAAGTTGTACGAACCAACCAATAGAAGAGAGAGAGATGAATGATGTGATGAGTGATGTCCAAATGAGGGGAGAGGTCACTCCTATTTATACAATTCGTTAAGGGTGAGGAGACACATCCAATGGGCTTCTTGAGCCTACATTTCACTGAGGTCGACGTTGAAAATTTGTGCACGAGAGAGAATAAATTCAAAATTTCACTTCTGCTTGTGGGAATGAGATAATATTTATATCAAAATTAGATCTCTCAAAAAGCAGAATCCAATGCAATAATCATATCCATCATATGAGTTGTCCTAAGGTGGAATTTGGCCCTAATTGTCAATTTTGACACTCCCTCTCAACTAGGGAGAATTCCACCTGCTAATCCATCTGTCATCATCATGTCGTCATGTCATCGTGTACCATCTTTGTCATCACTGCTTTGTTCTGCTCTTCTCTGATAAACCATGAAGTAATAATGAAGAATAAGTGATCGAGAGTGAGTCACAAGACCTTACTACTCTCCACTAATAAAATTCAGCCCTTGATCCCATATCAGGTTGTTGAACACCATGCATCCTAGTCATAGGAAGTACAACATTACATGATGAATCCATCGGTAGTGCTATGGTCTCTTACCACTTTTCCCAACTCATTGGCCAAATGAGAGGTACTTCCTATGAGTCCCAGACTCCATCGGTAGGATATGTGTTGGGGCATTAGCGGGAGAAGGTGAACTACTCATCCTACTCATATGCCATAGGAGAAGGTGAACCACTCATCCTATGGTCAATCGTAAGGGAAGGTGAATCACTCACCCTACATACATGTGTCCACAATCATAGGGGAATCTAAACCACTCACCCTCCAGACATGTCAACCATCATGGGGTATCATAGGGGAAGGTGAACCACTCACCCTATGGTCACTCATAGATCCAAGTACCCCAATCCCCTAGGACCTCCCAGAGCTCGGTGTCCAACTCATACGTGACCCTCATAGGAGGGTCTTTCATGACTCCAAGTCTCTCTCAAAAGGTTAAGAATTTGACCTTCCCCAAAGGCTTTGTGATAATGTATACAACCGTCCTAATGTGTTGGAGATTTATTGCTCCCTGTTGTACTATATACCGGATAAAGTGGTACCTGATATCAATTTGATTGGAGTGGTCGTGGAACATGAGATTATTTGATAGGTGAATCCCCCTCTGGTTGTCGTAGAAGATCACGATGGTATCTAGCACGTGCTCAAATAGCTCACTAAAGAGCTTCCTTAACCAAACAACTTCACAACGGGTCATACTCGCATCAAGGTATTCAATCTCAACGGTGCTTAAAGCAACCGATTTATGTTTCCTTCTCATCCAAGATATTGAAGCAAACCCCAAAGAGAAGCAACACCCAGACATGCTCTTACAATCAACCCAGTCAGAATTTGAATATCCATGTAGCTTCAAGTTTCAGGCAATGTATATCAATCCATAGTGGATTGTGCCCCTGAGATATCTCAAGAGATTCTTAGGAGCAATCCAATGAATGTGATGAGAATCAACCATAAATTGAGTCAACATGTTCACAACGAAGCATATGTCGGGATGGGAGTTGACAAAGAACATTAGGGCCCCCACCAGTTGACAAATGCCGGAGGGTTCACTAATCTAGTTCCAACAACATTTCCACATAGCTTCTTGAAGTTAAGTTCCATCGCAGTAGACACGGACTTGCAATCCACCATCCCACATCTCTCAAGCAGCTTCACAATATATTTTCCTTAAGAAAGGAAAATATCACCTGGATTTTGCCAGACCTCCAGTCCTAGGAAGTAGTGCATCAATCCTAGGTCCTTCATCTTGAATTCGGAAGCCAACTCCATCTTGCATTGATGAATGAGAGGGTCATCACCTGTTAGAAAGAGATTCCACATAAAGGACCAGAATGAGAGGCCTTTCCTTTTCAACCTTGAAGTATAGGTTCGAGTCAACATTGCTCCTTGTAAATCCCAACTTCATAAGATAACTATCAATCCTCTCATACCAAGCCTTAGGGCCTTGCTTCAATCCATATATGGCTTTCTTCAACTTGCATACATGTGTCTAAAGATCTTGAACTTCGAACCCCTTAGGTTGTTCTACATAGACTTCCTCTTTAAGCGAGCCATTCAAGAAGGTAATTTTAACATCCATTTGGTGTAGGCTCAATCTTTGTGAGGCAATAAGGGCTATGATCAAATGGATGGTGTTATATCGGGAAACTAGTGCAAATATTTCATCATTGTCTACTCCTTCCTTTTAAGAGAAGCCTCGAGCAACGAATCTGGCCTTGAACTTTTCAGCACTCCCATCAGCTCTAGGTTCCATCTTGTAGAGCCATTTTGAAGTGATCTGTAACATCCCCGGTGAAAATTACAGTAAAAATATATATATACCACGGATGATGGGACACGTATTCCAAGCTGAATTGTGGGCAAGACATCCTTGTGTGTGTCCATTTGGTTGCTTATGGCTAAGGAAAGTGGCAAAGGCAATGGCTAACGATTTGGAAAGGCGTGAGGCATTAATTAGCATTTTATTTATGAAAATGATGGAAATTGGGAGAAGATGAAGGGGAAAGGTCACAAGTTTCATGTGAGGAGGAAATTGAAGGAAAATAATGGAAAATGAAGAAAATAGAGGTCTTATTAATAAAAAGGCTTCTAAGGATCAGTTGGCAACTTTCTTCCTTTCAGTGTGAAACTTTGGTCATTTTAGCTTTGGATCTCTCTCATTATTCTCTCGCTCTCTCATACTCTTGGACACTTAGAGCTTTCCTGAAGCACTTGGCATTGGAGCAAGAAAGGTAAATAAGGCAAGAGGAAGCAAAGATCAAGCAGAGAAATGTAGGATCAAGCAACTACAACAAACTTCATTGCAGGTATCAACTTGCATATGTATTTTCCTTGCTAGATTTGGCATGCATGAGATTACATGTGTTTATTTTATACCATGGCATGGTTTTTTCTAGGTGTGATAGTATTTTCAGCCTAGACTTGTAATTTTCTGATAGTTTTGATGAGATGGTTTCTCTCATGCGGTTTGTGGGGGATGACTGGATTGGATTCGAAGCTGAGTGGGGTGGATCTCTGAATTGAAAAACACATGGTGGTAGTGGTCCCTGAACCAGACTAAGGATGCACAAATCCATTGGCCTAGTAACCCCTGAACCAGACTGTGGGTTGCAATAAAGGCATATTGTGTGCCTCGGTGGGCCTAGGAATCCTTGCCGATGAATGGCGGGATATACGGTAAAGTCAAGAGGTGGATTTTCTCTCTGTTGGGCCTAATGATTCCAGGATGGAATGCACAGTAAAGCCTGGAGAGTATGTCTCGGTGTAGGGCCCAGTGATCCCTGGATCAGACTACGAATGCACAGTAAATCCTGAGGGACTAGAAGGCACTCAAATTCCTCACGGTGTAGGCGAAGAACTCCGATGGCATCCACATTGATTGGTATTTTTGATGTGTTCTATGAGTCCCACATTCATGATTGGAATATGGCATGGGGGTGGTTGGCTGAAGAGAGACTTAGCTCAACCAATCTATGGTCGGGTGGAATGTGGTAGTCCCATCATCGGTTGGTTCATTACATTATTAATGAAAAATTCATTCCCTTGATTTTCATGTGCAAATGTACTGATGTATATATGGATTTTGATGGCTGATATGTTTATTGTATTTCTATTCCTATTATGTTGGTTATATGCACATTTATTTTGGAGGTTATTATAGAGTGGTATCAGAGCATGGTTCAAACACATGGACTAGCTGGGCTCTATCATGGGTGAAATGAAGAACAAAGGTTAAATTTTAGACCTTTTTGTCATATCTGTTATAACTTTTCTTCTATGTCATATTAGAAGTTGAAAATTTGTCCATATTGAAGGTAAATCCCACTGATAATTTGGTAAAATTTGTAGATATTGGTTCACAACACTTTAGGAATTATGATATAAGGAATATGACATTCCTGAATGCACCTTTAAACATGTCATGTTCAAATTTCTGCAATAACTCATCTTTTGTAGGATTTCAGAAGCTGAAAAATTGTCCACATTGAGGGGACATACCACTTATTATGTCGTAGAAATTTCAGATATTGGGTCACAATAGTTTAGGATATATGAGTAGAGGAAGTCGAGCCTTCTGAATGCTCCTAAAATCAAGCCTCAAATAGGTCATGCTAACATTTTTGTTATAACTTTTCTTTTGGGCACTCTCAAGAACTGAAATTTTTTCCACAATGAGGGGAAATCCCACTGATATTGTGATAAATATTTCAGACATTTATTCGCTATATTTTAGGATATATGACCAGTGGAAGGCGAACTTTCTCGATACTCCTAGAATTGTGCACCAAATATGATTGTGTTGGTATTTTTGTTATAACTTTTCATCTATGAAATCTCAGAAGTTGAAACTTGAACCATAGTGAGGGAAAATACCACTAATCATATGGTTCAGTTTCCATAACTTGTAATACTACAGTTTAGGATATATGCATTGAATCATTCGCTATATTAGTTTGCATGCATAGTGTTTGATGAGATGCTTAAATGGTTCAATCATTAATTGCATACAAATTGTTTGATAAAATGACCCAATGAGTATGTTGTTTGTGGTTGGGGATAATATTTATGTGTAATAGTATTTTTGTAGTTGATATATGCTTACTTGTATGCAAATAGTTTGCATGTAAAGTGTTTGAAGAAATGATTACATGCAAATGTAATAATAAAGTAGTTGTTTGAAGAAAATGTTATTTTTTAGATGGGATAGTATTGTAGTATGATAATATGGATGTAGTTGATCTATGCCTATTTGCATGCAAAGAATTTGAAGAGTTGCATGTAGGAATTTGAAAGGTTGCATGTAAGGAATTTGAAAAGTTGCATGTAAGGAAATGGAAAAGTGACATGTTTTTAGTTATTCTGTTACAAGTGGAATAAGTGCAATAAGTGCAATGTTTTGACTTAATCTCATACAAAACGTATGAGAAATGAAAATCAATTTATTTTCAAGTGTATTTAAATTTAGTAGAGCTTTGGAGATCCCATTTCCATAATTGGACATTAGAGATCGGGCCATTATAGTAGCTTTCTCCTTCTACCTTAATGTGAACCATGGATAGTAAGGGAGTATGCTTATAGGTTGTTTGAATGCTTGATTAAATGCATGATATGTGTTTGTGCTTATAAAATTGTATGAAGGAATGCTCTCGTTTTAATACGGTTGTACTAATACAATATGTTGATATGCACTTGCGTGCAAGTGGGTGCTAGTTTTAGTATTATGACTATGTTTGTGAGTTGATTGTCGACTATGACATGGTTGTTAGTATTGGTGAAAGCTTATTTCAAATTAATAGACATGATGTATTGGTTTTTGGAACATGTGACTGACTGTATATGAATTATATGTCGCTTACATGTTGATTTCATGATACCTACTTACATCCTTGTATGTTAGGTTACATTTTTGAATATTTTGATTACATGTATCAGTCTTGTAAGTTGATTACAAGAATTGATTGCTTATGTTCGACTACATGCATTTATGCATAGGTGTAGTTGATTTGGCATTGCTTATGCATATTGTTGGTTGCGTGTGGCAATGTGTACAATGGAGTAATGGTTGTTATTATGCATGTATGGTTGTGGCTATGATTATGCATGTATAGTAGGTCAAACATGCCTTGTGAAGTCATTGTATGCAATTTAGGTCATCATGATGGCATTGGTTGTTATGATGTTAATGAGCTAGTTGAGATAGAGCAAGGGATGTAGATCATCATAATGACATTGCAGCATTAGACTTTGGGATAAGAGAAGATTGTCATACAGGTATGTTAGGCATGCAGGTATGTAAGTTAAGGATTATTGTATGCATTAGGGTTATATACAGCAGGTTTACGAACATGTATTTGATGTTATGGTTACATTCATGATAGATGTTAGATGATTAGTGTGGTTATATGCACATGTGTCAGATAGTCAAGAATGATAGTAACCTGTAGTTGTATGCATTACTATTGTTGTTTTATATTAGATAACCTGATGATTATGTTGTATGTTGTTGATGAGTATGATATATAGCTTATTATTGTTATATGCTATTAAATTGATGATTAGGGTTAATTCATTGAGATATTGATGTTATAATTTGGATTGGTCATATGCCTGATGGTTATGTTCGTTGCATTGAAGATCTTGATGTTAGATGTATTGTATTAACGTGGTTTGACCTATGCAGACGGTTATGGTTGCAATATTCAGGTATGAGCTGACATATTTATGATGTGGTGTCGTACTAATCTAGATTGATCATACATATGTGATTGTTATGCATGAACGAAAAATGCTTATGAAATTATGACGTGAACATGTTAGTTACTTATTGACAGGGATATCATGATTTATGTTTGAGTTGATATGTCATGAAGTTGTACCATGCTAACCCAACTTTATTGTGTAGACGAGATAACCTCCCCTGATATACATTAAGGTATGAGCTTTCTTATGTTGTATATTTTGTGCTTGGTTGTTTGATTATGACGTCTATTTGGTGTTTCATTGTTTGGTGCCTAGTTGACTTATTTAACATGGTATGTATGCAAGTGCTTGAGTGATTGATGAATTGCTTAATATGAGTATGTGTTCAAATGATTTTGTTTTAAGATGATTGTACTAACATGTATGTGTTGAGACAATTGATATGTACTTGAATGTAGTTGATAGATGTACCATTGTGTCTAATTACTAAGGATTATGACATGATTGTTTGTAAAATTTGATTTCAAATTGATAAATATGATTGTCTCGATATTTGGAACATGTGGTTGACATGTGTGAGCACGATGCAGGGAGTTGCATGGCAAGAGAGGTTTCCATGAAATCTTGAAGAAGGCTCGGGTTGAGCTTTCCCTGGGAACCATGGGGATTGAGTCATGGTGTTTGTTGTTAGTCTTGTGCTTTTGGTATTTTATGAATTGTTGAGCTTGATTTGTGGCTTTGTTTATGTCTACTATATGGCCATACCACTTTGTTTACGGAGTCATGTTGTTATTGTTTTTTATGGTCTTTTTCTCGTTTGTTTCTTGTCTTGCCTTTTATGTTTTTAGTCATGGGAATTGGTTGGGAAAGAGGAAAGTTGATGGAAATAGGGAGAGTTGTGTGGTACCCAACCGATGATATAAGACCCAGATGAAGCACTGTGCATGAATAAGCGTAGCGGAAGGTAAGACTATGACAGTTGGTTGGACTGGTTGGGTCCATTGTGGTAAACGAATAGTAGTAGTGCAAACACAAGAAATGTAACCAGAAAAGGTAAAGTAAATGGATCAAAGGTGTCATATGCTTTGGCTATGTTGGGAACTATTGCTCTCAATGCATGTGCATAAATAAGGAAGTTCTCTTAACCTAGACCTTATGTTATCTAGTAATTATTTTATGATCATGATTATGTTGAAGTTTATATATGTATACATGTATGTATGTATGTCGTTGTCTGAAAGGATCATGATTGTTTTATCCTAACGTTTATATATGTATGTATTTATCCATGTATCTATGTTACTATCTGACAGGGTTGTCAGGGATCATTCTTGTGGAGGAATGATTGCTTACGCAGGAGAACGACATGAAGAGTTTCTTGTTCTTACGAGGAATTAATTGGGAAGAGTAGTCACAACAAATATACGAGGTCAATATCATGTGGATATGATTTGGTATTGTATACTTGTATTATGCCTATGTTTATTTTATGATAGGT
Organism: Pinus taeda; assembly: GCA_000404065.3. Classification (NCBI taxonomy): domain Eukaryota; kingdom Viridiplantae; phylum Streptophyta; class Pinopsida; order Pinales; family Pinaceae; genus Pinus; species Pinus taeda. The sequence continues at coordinate 99,416 of APFE031332899.1, forward strand.
AATGTTGAAGGATACGTCAGCAACGTGAAAGAAGTGTGGTTTGCGGCATGCTAGGATAAGCATGGATAAGACACGGGAAGCAAGGTTTCTTGGTAAGGACAATATGGTTTTGGATGTGTGGTACTATTGTTGAGCATACGTTGTATATGTTGTACATGTTGCATCTATGATGTGTGTACTTGTGGTGTTGTGTATATATAGCATGTGTACATGTTATTTATGCAATGTTATGCACATGATGGTACAAATAGGGTTGTGCAAATATTACATATGGGGTGTTATATACATATTGTACTGTCTTCATGATGTATATGCAGCGTGTGTGCATATGGTGCTCTGTGCATGTTGGATATGCAGTGTTGTGTATGGATGATGCTATGTACATGTTGGATATCCAGTGCTATGTACACGTGGTGTTGCATGCATGTTGTAAATATGGTTCTATATACATATGGTGTTGTGTGCATGATTGTACAAGTGGTGTTGTGAGCATGTGGTGTCGTGTACATGTTGTACATAGGGTGCTATGAGCATTCGGTGTTGTGTACATTTCATGCATGTGATGCTATGTACATATGGTGTCGCGTACACATCATTTGTGTGTTATTGTGTACACGTTGTACAATGATGTAGTGTACATGTGGCATTGTGTACACATTGTGTAGGTGTCACCATGTACATGTGATGTTGTGAACATGTTGTGCAGGTGGTGAAGTCTATAGGTGGTACTGTGTACATGTTGTACATATGGTACTGGTGTACGTGTGGCATTGTGTGCATGTCGTTGAAGTTGTGTTATGGGCATGCGGTATTATGTACGTGCATCATGTAGTCATAGTATTGCAGCATGCGTACTCGTTGTGTTGTACTCTATGTAGGTACATGTATTGGGTGGTATTGCACATCAGGTATAGATGGATGCACTATGTTGTACACTGGTTGTAGGTGTATGAGTTGTATGTTAGGTGTAGGTGCATGCATTGCATGGTGTTGTGTGTCAGGTGTGGTTGTATGTGTGTGATGCACACTATGGGTATGAGCATACGGTTGAGGAGAAGGCACTGGGTGTTTATCTAGTGTGACAACCGATCTAGAGTGTGTACGAGATACAGATAAAGGAAGAACCTAAGGATTGATTAAAGGATAAGTATCGGTATATTATTTCAGTTTTACTATGCATGTGATTTATGATTATGATATATGATGACTATATGTGATCTATGATTCTAGTTTATGATGGTTATATGTCATTTATGATTTTGATGATTATGTTTTGAGCTAACCTGATGTGATATTTTTATACATGTTTATTTGTTCAAATATGCTAATTTGACTTGTTGTGACAAGAAGCGAACAAAATTGTAAATATACCTTATTGACGAGCTATCAATGAGGTATGGTGTGAATTTATTTCAATTTATTTTAAATCTAATGGAATTTATGTGCTTGGTACAAGGATGCATGAACATACCCGGTTGAGTGGCCGAAATCCACTGCAAGAATTAGCAACAACAACAAAGGAATTGAAACAAGTAGCAATATGCTAGTAAAGCACTTCAGGAGCAGGACATTGTGGGACACTGATACCTAATAATGTCCATTGATTGCCATGAGCATGCTATGATCGGTATGATGTGTTGAGGTAGGGATATGCCTTGGTTTTTGTATCTTCCAATGCAAGGAAGCTTTGCTAAGGGATGGACTACATGGGATAGGGGCGCCAACGGAACTTGGAAGGTGAGTGACTCCACGGAATCGGTGACCAGATTCCTGAGGGATTATGTAGCAGAGAAGGGAAGGTCACGGATGGATTCGTTTTGGTCATTAGCATTGCCAAATGGAATCAAATGCACATTAAGAGTGGGCCTTGGAACAATGAGCCAATAACTGTTCACTGAGAGGACAAGTGGTGCAGGATTATAGCACTAGACATTGGATGCAGATTTGACTTTGCAGTGGATTTTGGACTTCCTGTGAAAGAGGTGAATATTGGTATTACTTTGAGGGTGGAGGTGTGAGCCTCTAGATTCCCTTGTTGTAGATTCATATTATTTTATTTGTTGGTTGAGAAAATGTACATATGTGTATATGTATATGTGGTTATTGTAAATACCATAATGAGTTATGTTATAAAGCTCCAATATGCGATATGTTGTCATGAAACATCATGATGTTTTGATTTTGAGTAGATTTTTCATTGTAAATACTGCAACAAGTTGTGTTATAAAGCCTCGTGGGTAGTATGCTTTGTTTTTAGCAATCATGTTGGTTATAGGTGTCATTGAACACCGAGGACAGTGTTCCCCCAAGGGGGAGGGTTTTGTAACAACCCTGGTGAAAATTCCATGTAAAAGTATATAAATACCATGGATGATGGGACACGTATTCCAAGATGAATGGTGGGCAAGGCATCCTGATGTGTGTCCATTTGGTTGTTTATGGCTAAGGAAAGTGGCAAAGGCAATGGCTAAGGATTTGGAAAGGCATGAGGCATTAATTGGTATTTTATTTATGAAAATAATGGAAATTAGGAGAAAAGGAAGGTGAAAGGTCATAGGTTTCATGTGAGGAGGAAATTGAAGGAAAATAATGGAAAATGAAGAAAATAGAGGCCTCATTAATAAAAATTCTTATGAGGATCAGTTGGCAAGTTCCTTCCTTTCAGTGTGAACCTTTGGTCAGTTTAGCTTTGGATCTCTCTCATTATTCTCTCTCTCTCTCATACTCTTGGACACTTAGAGCTTTCTTGGAGCACTTTGGCATTGGAGCAAGAAAGGAAAAGAAGGCAAGAGGAAGCAAAGATCAAGCAGGGAAAGGCAGGATCAAGTAGCTACGACAGGCTTCATTGCAAGTATCAACTTGCATGTGTATTTTCCTTGTTAGATTTGGCATGCATGGGATTGCATGTGTTTCTTTTCTACCATGGCATGAGTTTTGCTAGGTGTGACAATATTTTGAGCCTAGCCTTGCACTTTCCCGATAGTTTTGATGAGATGGGTTCTCTCATGTGGCTTGAGGGGGATGGCCGGATTGGATTTGAAGCTGAGTAGGGTGGATCTTCGAATTGACAAACACATGGTGGTAGTGGTCCTTGAACCAGACTGAGGATGCATGAAAGGAACTAGCCTAGTAACCCCCAAACCAGACTATGGGTTATGGTAAAGCAAGATTGTGTGCCTCAGTGGGCCTAGGAATCCTTGTTGGTGAATGGCGGGATATGTGGTAAAGCCAAGAGGTGGATTTTCTCTCCATTGGGTCTAGTGATTCTGGGATGGAATGCATAGTAAAACCTAGAGAGTGTGTCTTGGTGTAGGGCCTATTGATCTTTGGATTAGACTACGGATGCACGGTAAATCCTGAGAGACTAGGAGGCACTCAAATTCCTCACGGTGTAGTCGAAGAACTCCTGTGGCATCCACATTGATTGGTGTTTTTGATGTGTTATATGAGTCCCACATTCATGCTTGGAATATGGCACGAGGGTGATTAGCTGAAGAGAGACTTGGCTCAGCCAATCTATGGTCGGGTGGAACATGGTAGTCCCATCATCGGTTGGTTCATTGCATTATTAATGAAAAAATCATTCCCTTGATTCTCATGTGCAAATGTAATGATGTATATATGGGTTTTGATGGATGATATGTTTATTGTATTTATGATCCTATTATGTTGGTTATATGCACATTTACCCCGAAGGTTGTTACATGATCACTGACTTGTCCTTAGGTCTAGGAACCACATTCCAGACATCATTCTTCATGATCGACTCATATTCCTCGTTCATCACATCCTTCCAAACTTGGTGTTTCATGACTTCATTGAATGTACATGGTTCAGATTGCACAATGGTACTCATAGTAGCTAAGTACCCTTGGTACATGTTCAACTTCTTTCTTTCACGAAATGTTCCCCTTGATGCAATATGTTTTTTGACATCTTCAAGATTATCTTTGAGCCACAAAGGTATTTTTCTTGAAGTAGAGGGCTCACTAGGAGGTGGATCAATGGGATCCATTAGACCTTCAACACCGGGCACTAGGTCATCAGTCGGAGGTTCATCCTGCTTTTCTGCATCATCATCGTTGCCCTTCATAGGAATAGGAAGATCTTAGACTATCCTAAGGGAAAAATCTTCATCGAAAGTGACATCATGACTTATTTCCACTTCTCTTTGAACAGGCACATAGATTCTATATGCCTTCAAAGTTTCATTGTAGCCCACAAACATTCCTTTCTTCCCAGATGCATCTAGTTTATTTATTTTCTCTTTTGGCACATGAAAATATATGGGACAACCAAAAATTATAAAATTTGAAACATCAAGTTTCTTATCGGTGAAAACTTATTTGGGTGTCTTGAAGTCCAATTCTTGATGTGGGCATCTATTTTGAACATACACAGTAGTGTTGGCAGCTTCTCCCCGTAAAAAATTCAATAGACCTTAGTCATGAAGCATGGCATGAGTGGCTTCTATGATAGTTCAATTCTTCCTTTCGGCAACTCCATTTTGCTCAGGAGTATATGTAGTAGTGGTCTCCCTCTTAATCCCAGCTTCTCTACAATAGTCAACGAATTAATTTGACTCATATTGAGTCCCATTATTATTCCTCAATATTTTGATCTTCTTCCTTATTTGATTCTCAATCAAGGCTTTGAAAGAGCAGAACCATTTGAACACTTAGTCCTTCTTCTTTAAGAAATAGATCCATGTTTTGTTAGAGAAGTCATCCACAAAAATTGCATAGTACAAATATCCACCCAATATGTCACGGGAAACATACCTGATAAATCAGAATGGACCAATTGAAGAATATCTATAGTTTGACTTTGACTTGAGGGGAATGGTCTCCTTGTATGTTTTCTAGCTGCACAACCATGACACACTCCTTCATGATCTGAATTTGGGCATACCTGTGACCATATTTCTTACATCAGGTAAGGATTTATAATGAAGGTGAGAAAATATTTGATGCCATAATTCAGATTGAAATGAGTATCACAAGTCATGGCTCCCAATTAACTTCCTCCAACCTGATAGAGATCTTCAACCATGAATCCAAGAGTGAATGCATCTCTTGGGTTCCTTTGCTAAACACGAACCTTCCCATCAATGAATGCCACCTTGAAACCTTTATCTTCCATCACAAAAATAGAGACCAAGTTCTTTTCTAGATCAAGTACATACAACACTTCTTGTAAATGAAGGGTTTGACCTTGATTTAAGTGAAGAGTGAAAATCCCAATCCCTTTCACGGGACAAGTGGCATTATCCCCAAGTATAATATCCATATTTGTCTTCTTTTCAATCAAGTTTGAGAGAGCCTCTTTGTACCTAGTGAAGTGCCTTGAGGCACCACTATCAATCAACCAATGATCCAATGTATCTAGAGAAGAGGCAATGGTGAGGGCAGAAATAAGATAAAATTATTTTTGCTTTTCTACAACATTAACTTCTTCATACTTGGAGTTTCTCCACTTCTTGGGAGGATGTCCATTTCCATTTCGAGTAGAGGGAGCATTCCTCTTTCCTTTGTTGTTGAACCTATTGTTCCTTTGATTGTCATTGCCCTTGTAGATGTGGTTATGATGGTCATCATCTATGGGAGTATCCTTCTTGTGACAACACTCTCTAGAAAAATGTCCAAACCTGTTGCAATTGAAGCATCCTCCTTTTCTTCCTTCTTTGAATCTTGGCTTGAAATCTTGACCTTGTCTTCTTGGACCAACATTGTTCTCGGATTTGAAGTAAGATGTAGTCATCATTGGGACTAGTTCCAAGTTTTAGTCCAACAACTTCCCTTAGTTATTGCTTTTCTTCACTCTTGTTTGGGCTTCGTCTTCACCTGACCTCTGAAACCATGTTAATTTTAGATAACAATGGTATGTTTTATGATTTAGCACAATTTACTTCAATGTTCCTTATAAGCCCAATGACAATTTCCAATTATATTCAATAGCAATCACATTGACAGTAAATGCAAATAGAACATAAAAAACAAGTGCAGAAGACAAGCCAAGACAAGAGGACACAAGATTTGGCAGATGCCATGGAAAACCCCCAATATGGGGAAAACCCTTTAATCAAATCCTCTTATTATTATTCAATAGTTCAACAGATAGAGAGAGTACATAAATCAAATTCACTTGCCCAATACATAGTCAAAACATCCCTGTCAAAAGCAATAGTCAACTGCAGCCCTAACTAGAAAGTCAATGTTGGTCAAATCAACACCAAAAATTCTCCAAGCAGCTCGGTCAACAATAGTACAATTCCGCCTTCAAGGAGAGTCAAAGTCAATCCAAAACAGTTCGGTCAAACTTGGTCAAAGGAGAGAGAAATACCGCTGTAATTTTTGTGGTCAAATTTGAAGTCAATGCTGAGGTTAACATTGGTCAAACTGCCCCAAACACCTCGGTTTCTCTACCTGGCAACTCGGCCTAGGAAAATCATAATTATGCCTTGAAAATCGAAGTCAAACTTGGTCAAATCATCCTTGGTCAACACTGGTATGTTGCTCTGAAATTTTGACATGTTACATCCCTAAAATTTTCAGCCTCCTGCCACATGTGCGAAGAAGAGAGCGAGGCTGCCCAAACTGTACGAACCAATCAAGAGAGGAGAGAGAGATGAATGATGTGATGATGATGTCCAAAAGAGGAGAGAGGTCACTCCTATTTATACAATTCGTTGAGGGTGAGAAGACACATCCATTGGGCTTCTTGAGCCTACATTTGATTGAGGCCGACCTTGACAATTTGTTCACGGGAGAGAATATATTCAAAATTTCACTTCTTCTTGTCAAAATGAGATGATATTTATATCAAAATTGGGCCTCTCAAAGAAAGGAATCCAATGCAATAATCTTCTCCATCATATGAGCTATCCGAAGTTGGAATTTGGCCTAGTTGCCAATTTTAATAAAACTTAACCACTCATCTTTGAAGAAGTTGCAAACTAATTTTACATTTAAAGACCCAAGTTTATCAGACTTGCAAAGTCAGAGGACAATCATTTTCCATTTTTAGATCACATGCTATCATAGAAGGTTTTGACTATATTGCAAGCATGGGTGAAAGTTTGCAACAAGCAAGACTCTTAGAACTAGAGGATACAAATTCCTCTCTCCAAGTGGAGAACATGGAATTGATAAGATTGCTCGAAGAAGTAGAGGATGAAAAGAAGAAGTTGCGTTTGATGTTGCAGAATGTCATTGAAAAGAAAAATGGGGAATGTTCAACTACCGAAGGTTTCCCCAAGGCTCAACAAGTTTGTGGTCATGGAATGTCTAATGTTTGTACCCTTTGTCAAATGAAGAACACTACTTATATATTAAATCACAAGAGTGGTTTCATTGAGTCTGCATTTGTCGCTTCGTCTAAAAAAGAGTAGAAGGAGGAGATGGTTAAGCTTCAAGAAGAGGACAGAGAATCTCAAGCAGAAAAGGAGGTAAAATATACTTCCTGTTCAATTCATTCTCTTAACTATGATAATGCTTATTTTGCATCATTTGAGAAACATACCAAAGTTATTAGTATGAAATTGTTGACCAAAATGGAGTACAATGGTAAGGGTCTTGGAATCCATAGTCATGGAATCATTAATCCTATCAAGGTGATTCCACAACCTCAACATGAAGGATTGGGATATGTTCAAGATGAAGTTGGAGAATGCTCCAAATATGCAAAATCAAAGAATTCTTCAAGTGTGAAATTTGTGAAGAAAGAACTCCTACAAGGTGAAGAAGAATCATGTCATGACAATGATGTTGATGGAAAAATATCCCCAAAGAAAGATGAGCACTTTAAAGTAAGAACCAATTCAAGTTCTCCTCGATAGGAACATAATCAAAGGGACCATCATAAAAGGAATAAATGTCCTGATTATTCAAAGACTTTCTATGACTATAAACAACATGATGATTTGAATAAAATGTTGTGGAATGTGTTTCCTTTCATTTTTTGTCATGTACCTAACCATTGTGTAGCTAAGTGCCACAAAAGGAAAGCATTAGTCAAGAAAATGAATGTGTTGATTGGAAGTGGGACCAAGAAATAAAATTCTCAGCCAAGTTTAAAGACATTTTTGCCAAGAAATGCTCACAAAAACTTTTGCACTCATTGCAACATAAGTTGGCATTGGATCGAGAAATGTTGGAAGTTGCATCCACATCTTCATTTAAAGAAGGAAAAACAAGTTAGATGAAAGTGATAGGCACGATGTACCCATCTTTGAAGCAACTCTAGAAGAAAGCGAAATGCAAAAAGAAAAATACCTAGCCTGGTTGGGTAAGAAATGGTTGGAATATTTGTCTAGTTAAATACTACATTTATTTTGTATTTCACATGCTGCATGTCCCCACAATTTGGTATTTTGAAAAAGTGACGTTTATGAATAAATCACTTATATGCAACAATGTTTTCTTTAGCATTATAATGTTATTTTGACTTGTCGATGAGTTAATTTGCATGGAATTTGAAGAGTCAAATTTATTCCATATTGTAAAATGCATTTCCTTCATGGACATTGTAGTAAGCATCCTAAACTTTGGAATGAGCAGATGCATTACGTCCAACATGTCAAAATTGTGTCAACCACTCATCTGTACAAGTATTTCTATGTGAAGCTTCTTTGGGGTATTTTCCAAAGTCTTTTTGGATTTTATCTTTGGTAAATATTTTTCAGAAGATGGACATAGTGATGTGCATCAAAGAGTATAAGTGCAGCTTGAGAAAGACAAATCAAAGTACAAAGTAATGCATGGAAAGCATTGAGTTGATAATGATTTCCAAGTGGAAGATCAAGTTTGATTGTATATCAGCAAGGAAAAACTTCAAGGTGAAGATTGTATGAGCTGCCAAGGAATGATGGTCGTGAAGAAAATGTTCAGATTCCATCTCTTGGAGATTTTTCTCCTGAATGTTTAAATGAGTTATAGGGAGACTCAATTATTTACAGGAGGATTAGGACTTCACGCAGAGACAGTGTGGAGTATCTTCAAATGGGGCTCAAAAGCACCAATCTAGCCAAGGGAAAGTGGATTGAGATTGGGAAAGTAAGGAAGTTGTACTCTTACTTATTTGATGAGTAAAAACAAAGTTTTGGTGGTCCAAAAGCTTCCTAGTGTGGAGGAATGATTAAGGGGGTCAAAATTTGCTCAAAAATCAAAGTGCTTGGAATCACTCAGAACTAGTGCCAAAACGTAGATCTTGTCGTTTTGATTCCAACAATGTTTGAATCGCCTTAATTCGATGTCGTATGAGAGAGTTATGGTGTTCTGAAGTTTTTGCCCAATAACTAAAAAGTCAACTTGCAAGGTTTACTGGGTTGCTGAATGGGCAGGTCATACAACTGACGTCATGCTGACTGGGACGTACGACAGATAAGAGGACCAATTCGAGCTCGACATGTGGTAGTGTTGTATAGGTTGAGGTGGTGACATTTGATTGGTTGGTTGTGTTTGAGATGGACCACTCATGAGGTGCTATGTGGCCCAATGGAAGGGCGCCACGTGGACCCCCGGAACTGTGCCAAAAGTTTTATGGGTCAATCAGTCGAACTGCAGGGCTCGAACCCACGACCTTTTGGATATAACTACAACACTTTACGTTACACCATGTGATTTGGTTCTTAACCGTGTTAGGGTCACAATTCAATTTGAATTGAATGATTAACGTGTTTAGGGGAAGGGATCGGGTGGTTAGCCTTGACCCTTGGTTACGTGCTAGACCACATGATCCAAGATGGAATGACAGGAGCTAAGCTAAATCGCCCACTCCCCGACCATATTGTTAACCATGTGAATATGATCTCCATAGCGGGAGTCAAGTTGGCGTGCCCCTAACCATATTAATGCAATGTGACCACGATGAAGCAGAGTGGGGGCTAAGATGGTGGGGGCGGGCAGTTAGCCCGACACCTAACCATATGTGGCCATGTGACCACCATTAGGGGCTGAAAATTTGCCACTTAAGGGTTATTGGTGCGTTTAAGTAGGTGACAAATTGCATAATCTGTGACGGAATTAGTGTTGGCCCCACGCAAAATTGTCGCTTGACGGTTAGCGAAAAGGCAAAATTGGTTGCTTAGTTAGCCATTTTTGCCAATTTCCAGGACAAATAATAGAAAATTGATCCAGGAGGCATAATTTGGTCATTCTTTAGCCTTTTTAAGCCCGAGTAGAGCCTGGACAAGAATTTTTGGGTGTTTTGGATATAATGGTAGCATCAGTTTTGTGATTTGAACATTGTACGTTTGATTTTTTGTAGAGCCAAGTCCTTTAGTGTTGCAGGCAACATTGTTTTGAGTCCATATTGAGACCTTAATGAGCATGGAAAGAACCTAGACAGGGGTTTTAAAGCTTTTCAATTGCATATAAAACAACTATTAATTCATTAGAGCAACCATTTTCAGTCTCTTCTTAGTGTGCTATGGGAAAATACCTTTTCAACACTTCATGATGAAGTAGTTGTATTTTTATGCTTTTTGATCTTAAATTGAGTACAAGGAACTATTGTGAGAGAGTCCTTTTTTTTGACACCATCATGACTTGCTCTAGGGAGTCATTTTTTTGACTGAGAGTTATTTGCAAAAGAATATTTCTTTGTAGGAGAAACAATGCCACTCCAAAGTCAACAATTTGTAATGTGCTCATTTGATGCTAAGATAAATAAAGTGGCCTAGCCATTGGAGCAGGGTTCGAAGACGTAGCCCAGGAGGGATAACTCTGTTATCACTTGCTTGTTTCTTCTCTGCATGTTTATCAGATTGAGTTGCATATGAATTTGTTTCACTTTTAAGTTCATGTGAAAACTTAACCACTCATCTTTGAAGAATTTGCAAACTAATTTTACATTTAAAGACCTAAGTTTATCAGACTTGCAAAGTGTCAGAGGACGATCCTTTTCCATTTTCAGGCCACTTCTCGACAACACATTATTTTTTAATATAATCTAACAATGCTATAACAACATGGGTTTTCTAAAACAACCTAAAACAATAATGTGAACAACTACAATGTGAATGAAAATGACAAGCAAACTCATGTTTGAGTCAACCATGTCCAATGAGCTTTCTCCAACTCGATGCCCAAACATCAAAAGAGAGGAAAAAACCAAGGCATATTAGTGCCTTACCACCCTGCTTGACCTTCTAAAAGAGACACCCCAACAACAAAGAGGTTTGTTCAAACTTTTCAGCAAAACATTGTCAACATCACAAATAGAAAAATCTGCAATTCCAACATGAGTGAAGAGAAAAATCACAATGCAACAAAGTAGGTCCATAGAAACACCCTTGATCTCCAAAAAAAAGGCATCCCAACACCCAATCCAAATGCCAGAAAATGTAATATCGACAAAAGCTTGAAAATATCTTTTATTAGGGGGAAAGGTCCACTTTAGGGGGCTAAAAAATCAACCTCTATGGACCCCAAAACAACATATCCCAATATATGTAATATAAACTAAGAAGAAGGTTGTTTAAATCCTTCAATAAAGAAACAATAAACAAGAATCAAGAAACCTCTCGATTAAGCTTTCCTTGCTACCAAGTTCATGCCTTGTACTATAGTGAGTGCAATGGAAAACAAGAAACGTGCACTTAAGGTTCATTTCTACCAGGTTAATGCCATAACTAATGCATGTGATATGCTACAACTAATGTGCATGATGATAGTGCTCCCCTTCCTTAATCAAATTGAGAAAATTCCTCAAAACAAGACTCCCAAATACATTTTTTTTTTTTATAGAAGAGGATTGTCCAAAATGTTCAACAAGGAAACAAGAAATAAGATACGTCCTAGTTAAGCCCTCCCCACCACCAAGTGAATGCCCTATGTCGAGTGAATATAATGAGGAATAGGAAACTTCCATGTAAAGCCAATATCTAAGAAGTTAATCCCATAACTAATGCATATGACAATTAGCCCTCCTTGTTGAACCATAGAATAAGAGAACCTAATTGATGGAACAAAGATAAGATACCCGAATAGAAGGAATAAGGTTGTCCAAACTCATCAACATATAAACAATAAATAAGAATCAAGAAAAGGTTTGTTAGTTTATAGAGCTATGCAAGGCGACAAATCCAACGTGAGTAATGCACAATGTCTCTATGGAGCAAACTAGGTCCCTAACAACACCTTCAACCTCTAGAACAAACCCTTCAATAAATAAATGATAAACAACAAATAATAGACCTCCTGCTCAAGCTTGCCTTGCCACCATGTTAATGCCCTACACAATACTAAATACAATGAGAAAAATGAAATGTCCATGCAAAGTTCATTACTACCAACTTAATTGGGCCGAGAGACACAATCTACAGCCCAATATGAGGGTGATGTGTGATTCCGTCCACGCTCAATGAGGAGTTGACACACGTTCTTTAAATTAAAAGAAAAAATATTAGTTAATAAGAAAAGTCAGTTATAGATTTACATTATAAGAATTAAATTTACATTTACATTTACATTTACAGGGATCGAGTTTACATTTTTTAACTGTAGTTTACTTTAAATTCACATTTCTATTATGACATCGAAAGGGATCAAATTCCTCAAGGTGCAAACCATTCCTCAAATTTGACATTCTAAAAAGAAAATTTATACCTTGATAAATTTTTTTGATCCCCTCAAACTCATAATAAATACAAAGTTAAGTATATCTAAACTTAACTTATATTGTAACAAATGTTTACAATATATAAAACAACTAATACACTAACAATTATTTGTTAAGTACTTTCAAACTATAAAACCTAACGCACATCTCAATGATTTTTTTATAAAATAAAAATTAAACATATTTATTATCAATTTTAATATAATGAAAATTATTCATATTTATTAGTGTTAATTTTAATATTTCATGCCAATGCGAAGATGAATTAAACTAATTTGAACTTCTAAATATTTAGGCCGATAGGCCTTCCTTTGAAAGGGACCTTCGTTGTCCTTTTCATTCCCACGCTGACACTTGTCGTTCAAACTAACATTCGAATATACATGAACCTTGTTGACGCGTGGATAGCAAATAAGGTTGGCGCATTAATATGGAGGAGTTTAGTTGGAACAAATATCTTTTTTAGCGGAGATCATGGCGGAGGTATGGTATGATATGGCAGAGATTTCGTGGCACGTGAACACGGTGGAGCGGTGGATCCCATGGCTTGGAGCGGTGCATGTCGTTTGGACCATAAACTATATCATAAACTCCGCACCATATCGTTATTCATAAACTATGTTTAATACATGGTCTTAATATTGTTAACATATGTATATTATGTGGTTCTCAACCATATATAATGTGGCCACCATATATGATATACGTCCAACATAGGTTTTGACTTTTAGAATTCCGCTCCCATTTATTTGCCACCACTACATGTTTAATATATGCTATGTTGCTTACTATATGTATGATTTTAATACCATAACATATGTTTCAATATATGTTTTCCACACCACATATTATATGTTTCAAAATCCATATGTTTGTGACGAGACTTATACTTTCACCATGTAATGAAGACCTGCACTTAAACCGAAGATGTTGCACTTGTATTTGTAAATGCCATGTGTCGAGCAATAAAAAATGAATGTGACGTGCATTGATTCGTCACAAATTTCAACAAGCAGTTTCTTATTCATCCAGAGGCCAAATGCACCCATTCAGGTTATGTTAGAGTCGTTTCTGCAAGCTCTACGCAATGACACTGCTTCCATCCGAATCCAGTAACTTTGACTTTTAGGCTTTTTCTAGATCATTGATCATCCATGACTTACATAACTAGATTACAATTTATTTTCAAAAATACATATAAAAAAATTACATATGCATTAATTACCTTACGACCTTTCAAAATGAATAAAGTTTTGGCAAAGTTGATAATAAAAATATCATTTAAACAATATATAATTATAATTTAACTAACCATTATATCAAGACTTTGGAAAAAAAATATGTTAAAATCTTTGCCAATGAAAAATGTGTATTTCAAAAAACAATATATTAAAAATTATGTAACCTAAGTATTGTAGAATAATAATTTAGCTAACTATTACATTTTTTTTTATAATTTCTATATTTCTCAAAATGAAATGTATCATTTAATAATACAATTTAGTGAAATTGTTTAAAATATAATTTAAATAATACTTCCATATTTTAAATTTAATCAATTGTGTACCTTGCTTTTAACTATCATATCATACCATACGGAGAGCATTTTTAAATAAATTATGTGTGGGTGCCATTCAAATTCTCATTAACAAAATCAATTATTTACCTTGTTTTTAACTATCCAATCACACAAATAAGTCCGACTATATTTTAGTCATAAAAAAGATGATAAATCGATGTGGGAATTTGACATAAATCGTTGTGGGAAAATATTTAAGAAGACAACACATTAAAATTAGACTTGCACATTGTTGAAGTGTACAATATTTAAAAGTGGTGGAAGGATGTTAATGAATGTTTGTTTTGGACATTGCTTTCTGTTCTCTTTAAAGTGTCACCGGTCCTTTCTTAAATAGTACAATAAGCAAACACAAACTTTTTAGACTAGCGAGAGTAAGGGAGAGCATGACCAAGCAAGAAAATTACGAATAATATTAAACTAGAAATTGCTCCTAAAGGTTCAAAGATACACCAAAGGAATAACAGATTTAGTAAGACTACCTATCCACTTCACATCCCTGCGCCGAGTTTATGGCACAATGCTCGGAGTTTACTGGCTAGGCTGCATGCATGCCCGCTGGTTTCGCGCTTAGCGCCATCACATGGCACACCACGCGGGTTCCGCCAAACCTCTGCACTACCTCGCCGGTAATTTCGCACCGGCCGAACAAGAAACTCTGCCGCACACAGACTTGTCCGTCCTTGGAAATCTCACTGTAAGCCTCTCTCATTTTCTCGCATACAATTCCTTTTTAGCATTTATTTAAATTATATGTTTAAAATGTTAATAATCCATTTCAGAAATGCTTGGATGGAGAATTTGTGCGGGTCGGTTCCACTCCCAGATTTGCCCCCGTCGCTGGCTATCAACATCTTTCGCTTGGATGGAGAATTTGTGCGGGTCGGTTCCAATCCCAGATTTGCCCCCGTCGCTGGCTATCAAGATATGTAAACCATATGTTTTTCTTTTCTTTTCGTTTTTTATATTGCATTTTCGAGGTTTTTAAAAATTAAGATTTTAAATTATCAAGTCACCTTCCGCCATCAATTAGGCAAAAAAATCTGAATGAGAAATTTTTTTGCTGTAGTACACCCTTGGCTATCTCTATCACTACATTTCGAGGGTGCCTATTTCACCAAAACTCAAAATTGCCACCAATGCTTACTCTGGCTTCCTTTTGAATTGCGTTATTTCAAAATCATTAGAATGCAGAATATGCAATTGTTGCCTTTTTAAGCATACTATCTGACATTTCCCACCTATTCAAGTTGAACACACTTACGTCAAAATTCTACTTGAACTCTTGCAATTCTTCAAGAAACTTTTAGGTCAAATTCTTTATCTTCTTGAGCATCTTGCATTCTTTAGGCTAACAATACTTTGACAATAATTATTCATTAGATTCAAGTTATTGCACGATACCATATAAATGTTCCAATTAACTTTTGGTTTAACCATTGTTCGCTACCATGGATTTTAACATTAACTAATGTTATTTTTATTAATGTGCCTATTCCCATGTCTGTTTTTAAGAGTTGCAATTGAATTTTCAACAGGATGGAATCGACTACATATCATAATCTACAAACGAAACCTATTGAATACGACTTTCGAGGATTCGACTCTGTGACTCAATTTGTTTGTCTCACTGGCCAACCCTGCAGATTTTAGGGCTTCCATAGGTGCCCATCTAATATTATGAAGTGAGTATTTGTGCTTTTATATAAGAATCGATAGAAGTTCTGAAACATGTTCTAAGTTAGTCGTTACAAAAGCAATCGATGTCAAAGTTTATAGGGTTGCTAACAAAACCAACTTGTTGTATCCAGATATTAGAGGGAAGTGTTTTCCATAAAAGAGTGTCTATGTAAGAGAGGGAAGTGTTTTCCATAAAAGAGTGTCTATGTAAGGTTATGTTTCTTGTTTTTTATTCTTGAATAATTATCACCAATAATCTCCACAAGAGCAAACTCCATCTTTGAAATAATGGAATCGGTGTGCGTACCTAACGATAATTTCCCTCGTGACAATCCTAGAAATGATCTTGGTAGCATTGTGGCAGTCGCCACAAACACGAAGGTTTTTACTAATACGGATAGGTGTCCCACAAGATGTGTTCATAAGCCCAAAAACAATGGCTAGCTTTTCACTATGGACAAGAAGATTGTGGTCCTTGTCCTCATTTTCGACATCAAACAGGACAAAGTTAGTGTCAGGTGTGTATCCTGCAGCCTCCATCTGCATAGTGAGACTCTTTAGAGCTGCATAGATTTCCTTTGATTGTGGGTTCCGTTGGTCTCCCACAAGGAATACATGAACTTTATTCTTGACTTCAATCCAGCTGCGTCCTGGACTCTTTTTCAACCCTTTACTTTTCATAATGTTTCTTATATCTGTTGCAAAGTACCAATTGCCAGCTGCAGCATAGATGTTTGCAAGAAGTGCATAATTTCCTGTATTTTCAGGTTCTAACTCAAATAGGTGCTCAGCCGCATATTTTCCTAGCTCTATATTATGATAAATTCTGCAGGCACCAAGCAAGGCTCCCCACACACTGGCATCAGGTTCCACCGGCATCTTATCAATCATATGTTGTGCATCATCAAGTTGCCCAGCCCGTCCAAGAAGATCAACTATGCACGCATAGTGTTCCACTGTAGGAGTGATGCAGTATTGTTTACTCATGCAATAGAAAATTTCTAAACCCTGCTTTGCTAGGCCTGCATGGCTGCAAGCAGACAGGACACCAATGAAAGTAATGTAGTCTGGGTTTACATTGTTGTGTTGCATTTCATAAAAGAGCCTGAGGGCAGCTTCACCAAAACCATGCATTCCATACGCTCCAATCATTGTGTTCCACGAGATTACAGTTTTCTGCGACACTCTGTTAAATACATGGGTTGCATCTTCTACACTCCCACATTTTGCATACATATCAATAAGTGCATTCTCCACAGAAACATACAACTCAAATTCATTTATGATCAGGTAACAATGGACCTCCTTTCCCTGTTTCAAAGCCCCTGTCCGGGCACATCCTGTTACAGCATTTGCGATGGTGATAGAATCAGGTTTCACACCGTCCAATCTCATTTGACAGAAAGTCCAAGATGTTCTATAATTCTTCCTTGTCAATGTGCAACCTATTATCACATTCCATGATACCACGTCCCTTTGGGGCATGTTTTCAAACAACTGGCATGCATAAGGTGTGCACTTCTAGGTATACAAACTGTTTACTATGCACCCATTGTCTCATTGTGCATAGGGAGTTCAACACTTGCTGCTTATGGTTTTTTTATCATCCCCACTTAACACCTGTTGTGTCAGTGCAATTGTTAAGCACTCATCCCTAATTTCCTTTGTGGTGAACATGTCTCCAACATCAACATCTGCTGGTTTCCAAGGAGAACACAGTCCGTAGTAGGGGCAAGTTCTCATGATCTATCTATTTATTGGGCTGAGGCTCCTCCCTATTTCTCTTCAACATATGTCATTCTACTCTGAATTCTGCATGTGTGGTGCATAAGAAACTAACATACTAACAATACCAATAGACAAAACATGGTGTGAGCACACATTTTTAGAGCAAACTTTCATTGTCCACACCTAAGGATAGGTAGGAGGCGAGGTCATCGAAAGCCCTTCGTTTCAGTGCATGAAATTACATAAGTTGGTAAGGCTAAAATTATATTGAAACTGCCCACATCCTTTCCCCTTTCACATCATACTCCATTTGCCTCTTTTTAACTTTGTACAACAAGAAAATGGGAATTGAATTACTCCTCTTTTCCAGATCGCTGCATTTAGATGGGTTGGTCAGGATGCAAATAAATAGAATCTGCCCATGATAGTCTGCAATCTGGCCACTGTTGTGTGACTGATGGAATCTGATTATTGTTATGGTCTGGCCGCTGTTTTCAGGGTCCTGTTTCTGACAAGAGGGAGGACCCAGATAGCTCTTATTACAAACATCAGCTTGGCCCCATATAGTTCTTCTATATGCCTGGACTGAATGAATGTGTCAACTTTTAGATTCAATAGCTATACATGGTGTTTGAATAGCGTGTTCGCTATATGCAATGGCTGCTATTCAACATCCCTAAAATGTGCAGAAATGCACAAGCACAGTGAGTACACCCGAATATAGCATATTAAAGAAAAAAAAAATTACATTGTTCAGAGAATAGTTAATATATCATATATTATTACAAAGCCATAAGGAGTCCAGTAAGTGAGCGAAATACATGGCAAATGCCTCGATTGACCCACATCTCTTAATGTGTAGGATGTATTAGGATTGGCTGGGAAATGTTCCTATTTCATTGATGTTTTGACAAAATAACAAGGAACATTCTCTAATGAAACTAAGCTTCCACACTCCAAACTCCAATACCATGTTTGCTAAGGACATTGCTATCCTTACACCTGGGATTGTTGCTAAAAGGAGGAGAGGTAATTCTATTATTTGTATCTTGCCTCAACCATTTAATGAATTTACTAGGGTTCTTGCAATGTGTGGTAATGTGGAGATTCAACTAATTAAAAATGTAACAGTAGCACATCAAGAAGGCATGCAAACGAAAAATTCCCTTCAGAAAAAAGGTAATAAAGAATATTATCAAATATCATCTGCAGCTGCAATTTAGTCCCCAATGCATCGTATTATGTAGATGTCAGGGAAGAAAAGTGAGTGGATTGATGCTCTCGTGAACCATGCTAGAGACTAGCCAATTGCTTTTTAAATAGACTTCTATGAACCCTTTCTGATCCAATTGCACAAGGTTATGTTTTGGTTCATCTATAGACGAGGCGAAGTTTCCTTTTCAAAATGAGTTTCAAAATTTTAATAATTTGAACTTCTAAATATTAAAATGTTTGCGAAAAGAAGCTCACATATTTACTTGTTATAAATATTTGGTCATCTAATATAACCGTTTTTTGGGTTGTGTCAACTAATATATTATATATATATATATATATATATATATATATATATATTATATATATATATAATTATATATATTTATTTGATTTTTCAAAATTTTTAAATAAAATTTGAAAAAATAAATAATTAAACATATTTTTTTTTTTTTTTTTTGATTTTTTTTTACACAAATAATAAATTCGTAATTATGATATGAGGTAGGTGGATATATCCACTCACGATAATTAAAAAGGGAGGAATTGCACCGATAGTCAAAAGTGATCAGAATCCAATAAATTTTTTTAGCAAAATTTCGTAAAAGCAGTATTTGAATCTTGTTTTTGATGGTGGAAATAGATTCAGCACCATCAACAACTTCTAAGACACTTAACATTTTTAAATTTAACAACTATAACTTAAATTTACAAAACTAAATTTTCCCTAAATAAAACCGAAATTTAGATGAAACTCCTCAGCCTCGTTAAACACACATTAATTTGAACTTTCAGAGTAGGCAAAAACAAGCCAAACCCAAGCGAGCGATATTGAGTATTTGTATGCTACAAATAATTGTTTGAACGATATATTTCAGGCTTCATATCCATTCCGTGCGTTAGATTACAGTTAAGAGATATTTTGCAGTTTGCTTTCTGACGAAAGTTCGTTAGAACAGAACTTGGTTATATAACTCTCAAAATTCTAAGAAGCTTGTTCATATAGGCCTCAAGGTCGACATTGTTTCTGTTGCAAGGCAGAGTGAAGCATAGTCGTAAGCATGCCGTTTATAACAAGACCACCTCGTCAGACCGATTATGCCCTCATTGCAAATGAATGCCCTATAGTCATGGACAATGGTGCCTTCAATTGTCGCGTTGGGTAACTCTCAGCACATTCTACCTCATATACAAGCCGACTTCCTTTTTGGATTAAGGGTAATGTAGGGCTTTGTTTGTTGCAGGTGGGCGGGGGAAGCCGAACCACGTTTTCTGTTTCGAAATATCCTTCAGAGGCCCCGTCACAAAACCTCAGGTAAATACTTTCAGCCAATTTCATTTTCTTAATAGCTTACCTGGACATTAATGTCGTGTAATATTTAACCTAGTATACTCCGAGCTCACAATATAATCAGCTTATTCGATTGACTGTTCAATTAGTGAAATGGATGATATATGAGCCTAGCATGATCTTCTGAAAATCACAGTATTTAAGGTAATTGTATTTGAAAACGATTTGTACCTCCTTGAAGTGGGTACATTGTCCTCACTGCTGTTTCAAAAGCCTCGTTGCAATTTTGCCCATAATTCCCTTTTTTGGTGCCAATGAGGATGCGATATGTATTTCACCATTTTGAATTTTTTTTCCTGTGAGCTGTGGAGGATAGGTTCCCTGGAAAGGCCAAAATGACGTAGTTGCAGAGATATTGGCAGAAGTTGATTAGAAGCTCCTGTTTCAAAAGAGGTATCCCAATAAAACGGATTTAATTTAATTTAAATATGAAGTCCACTGGTCATAAATGGCAAATGGGACTACCAAAAAGTACAAGGATGACTAAACACAGAGCGTGAAAACTAGTAAAATAAACAAAACAGTACAAGGGACTGCCAAAATAAATACTGTGGAACCATAGAGAGCCGAGAAGAATTAAATGGCGGAGGGGTAGAAGGACATCGACAAAAAAGCCGAAAACCAACAACGCTGTCAGTCTTCAGCTGTTCTAACATCCAAAGCCAAGAAAAATTGTGCACCGAGATTCCTGTTTTCAGTAGTTGTATGTCCCGAAGTCTATACTGCCGACTAACCTATTATTGGAGTTTGCACATGATGCATCTTGTATTTGGAACTCTTAGAGGCTGGACGTAAGTTGATGAGCTTGGAGGTGCATTTAAGAGCTGCAAGAATACTCTTGATTGTGATATGTTTCCTTTCATTTTACAACACTATTTTTTTCCGCTTGGTTTTAACTGGAAAAAGTAATTTTAGTAGTTGCATTGCATTGGAGCAGGTGAGGTTGTAAACATTATTGGAGATTTTGATCTTGGATTGATGAAGTTCTTTGATTTTACACGCTCAACACTACGATCAGCTTTTGACAGCAATGTTGTGTATCAATTTGAGACAATGGAATATGTAAGAATCTTTTCCCCAAATGGAAGTCTTTGCACTTTACTTTGTTTGGTATTCCTTTGTTGTGATTAATGCTCATATTTGTAGTTTTTGTCCAAGAAGTTACACAACAAGGAAATCTATGTTGTGAATTTAAATAAAGATGAATATATTACAGGGGTAAATTAATAAAAAGCATGGTTGCATGTACGTGATATTTATGTTGCCTTTCATGCAAATTCACATAATCCTCAAAGCCCTTAGTGTCATTAAATTATGGTTATATCTATTTTGAAGATGAGAAATCATGTCATTTCTTTTTCATTTCTAGAGAATAATTCAAACATTTATGCAAGAGTAACAAACAATGTTATTAGGACTGGACCAAACTGGCCTGAACCAGCCAGTCCTACCGTTTTGATGCAAAAACTGGTTGAGACCGGTGACTTGAACCATTTTTTGGCCGGTTTGGTACAATGAAGCCATGTAGAATGTAGGAAGAAGTAAAAGTGACAGTGACATTCTCTTTTATCTTTCATTTTTATCCTTTTACTTAAATATTTTACATTACCATGAAAGGACTTAGGATGTTTGAGAGTGGTTCCGACTTCATTGGATTTCATATGGAGAAAGTAGAATTTTAGATCTCACTCAAAATCCAACAGACCTAATAGTTTTTCAGGATTTTAGGATTGGGGGATTACAATGTTTCCATTGGATTGTATCATGTATGAGGGTATTGAACTAGCATTTAATCAAGAGCACCAATCTATATATGTACTTTGATGTTAGTGGCATTGATTGTTGAACTCTTCTATCATGATCCTACTAAAAATGTACCCATCACTCAAACAAAATCTTGAATTGACATGCTAAGCATTTTTAATCTTATTTTAATGCTTAGAGCGTGATATTGTGATGATGATCCCAATATAGGCAAATTTTTTGACGATATGTAGGTATTTGTTGTAGAATGATTTTTTTTGGATGCTAGAGGCCATCTAGGTCTTGTTTTTTGATGTATTTTCGGTTCAAACATGGATTGCACTTGGTGTTATTTTGGTTATGTGCACCCTTACATGCTCTATAAATGAGAACTTTTGCTTATTTGTGTATAAATGGTTTGGCTTCAAATGGATGCACATGAATATATGTGGTTTTCTTTAAAATTGAATATTTTGTGTTTTTGGTTGACCAGTTTATTGGTCCGGTTCTCATCGATTCCGGGTCTGGGGGGTTTACCATTTTTATGACCAGTTCGGTTCTGATAACATTGTACAAATCCTGACTCCTCTAGTCTTAAAGATTCAACAAAACTATTAGTGTTAAGGTAAAATCAGAATTAATAGACTTAAAATCCTTACATATATTTGGATGTAGGAACCCAAAACCTCAATTGAAGTATCAAACTGGGGTCTTCATCTAGGTACGCACTATTATTAATTTATCATGCCAAGGACTTGGTTCATCAAAGAATTCCAAGAGGAATAAATATCAAGTGAGATATAATATAATGGTCCCCTTGTAAGATTTTCCTTCGGTACATCTCAGACATGTACCTTCATGCTCTTCTTGAATTCACGCATCCCTGTCACCATCTGACTCACATCGGGTAGGGCCCCATAAGTAGACCTCCAGTGTTATAGATGAGATATGTCAATTGACATGCTCTCTAATGGACCATCTTGCAACTTGATACAAATTGCCAACCCTGAACCCATGAGAAAAGCATCTTTGAAATTTCTATTTTCAAACACGTACCTTTCCATCGATGAATGCCATCCTGAAACCTTTGACTTCCATTGCCAAAATGGACACCAGGTTCTTCTTATGATCACATACATAAAAGAGATTCTGTAAATGAATCGAGTTACCCTCATTCAATTGAGGGGTAACATTCCCTACACCCTTTCCAGGATAGGTGGCATCGACTCCAAGTATAATCCTACGATTGTTTCCATCTCTACTAAATTAGAGAGATCACCCTTTTATCCGATGAAGTGCCTTGAAGCACTACAATCAATAAGCCAGATTTCGAGTTTGAAAGAGAGGGCCAATACAAGATAACACTTCTTTATCTTATCAGAAACAACATTTGATTCTTCATACCTGGGGTTCCTTGCTTTCTTGAAGAGTGGGCTATTTCCTTGATGACTTGCATTACCTGTCATTCCTCTGATCATTGAAGATGTCCCGAATGATTGTTATCATCATTAGGTGATGTGTCCCTACCTCGGACACTCCTTCGCATAATGGCCAAACTTATTACACCCAAGGCATTTGCCTTTCCTTCCACCCTTAGATTTGGAGTTCCCATTGAAGTGATCTTTAGGTAGGCCATCAGAAGCTTCAATTGCGCCATTCTGATAATATTCTCTACATCAATTTTACCCTTGGTGAATTTGAAGAGGGATGAGGAATCCACTGATCCTTTTGTCCTTTCCAACTGTCTTCGGTGATTGCTCTTTCACTCTTGCTTGGGCTTTGTCATCACCTCAGCTCTGCACCATGTTAATTTTAGGTATGTTCTATGCCTAGAGCAATTTATTTCATTTTTCATAGTTAGCTCAATATCTTTTCCAGATTAGCAATCACATCAGCATTAAAGTAAACCGCAAATAGAACATAAACATAAATCGCAGAAGACAAGAGGACAGAAGATGTGGCGCTAGCCAGGGACAAATTCCAATGTGGGGAAACCATTGATCAATTCTTCTTATATGTTCTTCAATAGTTCAGCAGAGAGAGAGAGAGAGAGAGAGAGAGAGAGAGAGAGAGAGGAGATAGTACATTTACAACAGAAGTCAACCACTTTGACTTATCTAGATAGAGCGATAGATCTCTCTAGAAAGATGATACATGAGATCAGTTGAAGACATGCTGCTTCAACTGATTCTCCAAGGTGACTCCTTCACCTATCATTGTGCTGCATCTCGTCATCATGCTGCACCTCACCGTGCTGCACCATGCTGCACCTCACCGTGCTGCACCTATCATCATAATGTTGGACCTCATGACCATGCTGTACACATCATACTGCTTGCCATGCTGTCCATGCTTGCTGCTGTCCCATGTGCCTTTGCTATCATGTCACAGTTGCTGTCCCAGTTTACCTAACCATACCTTGCTGTTGTCCCATACTTCTTAGCTGCACCATGTAGCCTTGCTGTCCCATGCATCTTAGTAGCACTATATACCTTGCTGTCCCATGCCTCTTAGCAACACTATGTACCTTGCTGTCTTATTTACTTTGTTGCACTAGTGTGCTAGTAGCCTTGCTGTCCCATGCATTGTGCTGTCCCAATATGTTGTTCATGACTGATCTGGTTAGGGCACTAGGTAGCCCTAACTCCACCTAACAGTCATCAAACAAGTCCCTTGATGACTACGACCCACCTTGGCAAGCTTCTTCCATAGGCCATCTAACTTTCACCTCCTAACAACTACTCTAGTAGTCTCTTACTGTGGCCTTATAAACAGAGATATGCACCTCAAAACCATGCACAAAATTCACCTATATTTTGCGGCTTGATTAGCAAGGTGACTGCTCCAATGTGTCACAAAACAGTTCTTAAGCCATCCTTCTTGCCTCCTGCAATGTGGCTAAGAGTTGCGGCTCTTCTTCTTTAAAATCCGCAACCAAAACAATGATAAGATACTAGGGCTGTCCACAAACTTGGCTATCTTCTAGACCGCGTAGATACCAGGGCTGTCCTCCTTGTAGCGTTAGGGCTTCTCACTTGACTGTGTCCTCTTGATTAGGGCAACGTAGATCTTCTTCTAGATTGTGGTTAGGTTCTGCGTAGAAGCTAGGGCTAGGACTGCGGCTAGGGCTAATTGTTAAGCTTCCTTTCCTTCTGCGTCTTAGGGCTACTTCCTCCTAGATTTCTCTCACACTAAAACCTAGGACAAGTGGAGATAAATCAAGATAGAAGTGTGTGTGAAATGACTCTCAAGTCATCTCCTTTTATACTAAAACGTTGAGCACATGTGGGGTTTATTTGGTTGCTAGCCTACCTTGATGAATTTTCTTATAACACAAATAAATTCATAACTCCATGAATACTTATCAGAATCGGATGATCTTTCGATCAATCCTACACCTCTCGATGAGAGGGATCCAAGAAAAATATTAGCTGCCATAAATAAGACGACCCACATGGAGTTCGGCCCTAGTTGCCAATTTGAACATAGCCACTATCATTAGTTTTTCAATCCAAGGATGTGACTCATTGAGCAACCTCGCATTCATGCAAATCAAACTCTACATTCATTCATATCAAACGCCACATTCATGCATATCAAGTGAGGTATGATATTTTGAACATTACAGATCTCATTAGGAGTTTTAACTCTAAAGATATTTAAAATGTCTTATGGGTATAGAGACCTCCCATCTTGTACATATTCATTTAATAATATAATGCTTCTTGCTTTTTAATTTATCTTGTTGATACTATGGTTACTATTTCATGTTAAAGCAACTCTAAGGTTGTCATGGATTAATTTGAATATAATGGATAAAATAAGGAGACATGTCATGTCTAGCCACTTATTCTTTTAATACCATAACACTTCTTTCTCTTTCTTTCATATTCGTGCTTGTTGTTTTATTTGTGAGATGGATGCATGCTATTGTTCAGACAATGGTTACTATTCTATGCTAAAGGAAACACTAAAGCTTTGGGCAATGTTATGTAACGTATTTAGTTATATGTAATATTTAATTGTAGTTGTTCACGGGTCATGGTTTTGATAGAGATAGTAGTGGCATGTCAAGCCACTTGCCAAGTTTCAATTCTTTATGAGGCATGATTAAATGGTTGGAACATGTGACAATTATATGTTTTCTGTCATTTTGATAGAAGAGTTAGCTTAGCCAATTGAGAGTGCTTGCAATCAATGGTTCACATCTCGAGTATTGTTTCACTTGTGTAAGTGGGCTACTTATAGTGCTTGACCTCTTTGACAAATTGTAATGCTTTTATTGAGTTTAAACTTTAAAGGAAGCACTTGAAAAATTGCTTAATTAATAATGCACATGCATATGTAACGCAAGTGGTTAGTTCAATTGGTTGTAGCCAATGTTGTTTGGCATTTGGCTATTACCGTGTCAGCAAGTGCTTGGTTAGCATCCCTTTGGGCTAGGCGCACTAATATATGCGAATGAGTTTACTATGGATGCCATCCATGAATGTGGGGTAGTATTCATTGGATTTACTTGAGGTTTTCCTAAGAAAAATTGACAAATGCATTTTTTCCATGTGTGTGTGCATGTGCATATGTTTATGGCCATTTGCACTTTTTATTATATAGTACCTGATGACATTTTTCAAAGTAAACCTTGTGGGGAACCCAAAGGATGCTTCCCACATTCTTGGGTGGCATGTTGCGCAAACTCGCTGGCATAGATTAGTTGCACCTCATCAAGCCTGTTTGCAAGGAACTAGCCAAATGCCTAGCAATTGGTGACAACCAATTGAGTTAAAACCTTGGGCTATTTAATGGCAAATATAATGTAATATGCAACATATAATACATAGTGTATAAGTTTTTCCGGCTATAGTAAATTAACAACTTGGAATGGTTTTTGTGACAATGACTTAGGTTCAAATCTTGACAAGCATGCTTCTACCTCTCATGAGATTTGCCGAATGTGGCTAGCTATGTTGTGCCTTGTGCTAATTAATAATTGTAGTCTTTGAGTAGAGTATTATTTGTTGAGAAATCTAGGGGCAACTAGTTTAGGTGATTTCTCTTACTTTGATAATTGCTTGTGATGTATTTTTACTTAACTTAATTAACTTCTTCTTTACTTGATTATAATTAGTGTTCTTATCATCAAACAACTACCAAACAATAAATAACAATGAGACAAGAGGACACAAGATATAGGCTATTAGCTAGGGGCAAGTGCTAATTAATAATTGTAGTCTTTGAGTAGAGTATTATCTGTTGAGAAATCCAGGGGCAACTAGATTAGGTGATTTCTCTTACTTTGATAACTGCTTGTGATGTATTTTTAGTTAACTTAATTAGCTTCTTCTTTACTTGATTATAATCAATGTTCTTATCATCAAACAACTACCAAACAATAAATAACAATGAGACAAGAGGACACAAGATATAGGTTATTAGCTAGGGGCAAAACCTCTCCTCTTGAGAGGAAAGCCCACAAAAATTCTTTTCTTCTTATTGACCTTCAAATTACGAATTCCAAGACCGATGACCCTTGACCAAGACCCCTCTAAGACCAAGTCAAACTTCTCTTTTGAAGAACTTTCTTCTAGCAAAATCAACCCAAGTCAAACCAACTTCACAATTGCTGCAACTCTCTTCTTTGACCTCAACTTTAGACCTGCAGTTATGACTGCAATTTCGGCTACTTCTGTTGAAGCCCTAGATCACACGTGTGGTTGGAATATGGGTGAAATTGCCTCTTTTCTTCTTCGCTTGGACAACAACTTCTTCTTCAACAATTTGACCTACTAAATTTACCTTCTTTTGATCCTAAATTTGACCTCAATATGGTGACTATACTTTTGCTCTGCTGCAACAATTTTTGCCCTAGTCTCTTTGCACGAGTGAAAGGAATTAGCCCTAAAACAGTCTTCAAAGATTCGGTTTTCTTCCTCTTATTTCTCTCTCCTTCGCTAGATATACTTGTGCTTCTTGTGCTTCCAACGAACTTAATTGAAGTTCTTACAAATGAGGTCGAGCTCTTTATATATAGGCTTCTTGTCACAACTTGTAGGCCGACTTGTCACTTGCAAAGGCCGACTTGTCTTAGAGGGTGCCTTTGACATATTTTGACTTACAATAATTCTTTTGACTTTATACATGATGCCCAAATGGATCTTCCAAAATAACAATGACACAATTGACTTGATGACTCAATGACAAGCCCTAGAAGCACTCAATGGGTGCTTGACCTATAAATGAAATGTTGAAAAATGTGTAACTAGGTTCGGTCTTCATAAGTATGAAATGTATCTTTTGTAAATTATAAAATGAAAAAGAAATTATTATTACTATTACTGGAGCATGGGTTTCCTGCTCAAGTTCTTTTATTTTATAGGTCACACACCCATTGAGTGCTTCTAGGGTTTGTCCTAGGTCTAAAAGTCAAAAGAGTCATTGTCATATATTGAAGACCCCAATGGGAACATTGTAACTTGTAAAGAAAAAATATTTGTCTTTAAAGAATCGGAATACCCTCCAAGATCAAGTCGACCTAGAAGTTGTCAAGTCAGCCTAATTGAAGAGCCACGTCTACCCCTTGAAGAAGCCTATATAAGGAGAGGAACTCGTCCTCCAGAGGGACACTCGCTCATCTCTCATTCTATGCGAAGAAGAGGACGAAGAAGAGGACAAAAAGAAGGATGAAGAAGAGGTCGAAGAAGGATGAAGTGCTTTGGGCTAATTCTCTATCTCTCACGTGCTAGAGAAAGCTAGGGTTTCTGCGCAGGGGTTTCATCTAGTTCAATCTTGCAAGGAAGGAAGGAAAGAAGGCAAGCGAAGGCTACTAAGGGTATTTCTCAAGCCCTAAGTCACAAGAAAAGGCAAGCGAAGGACAAAATAAGGCTCTAGAAAGAAGGTCAAAGCCCCTTGTGTGGCAGTAATTGTTGCAGGGAAGTTGATTTGCAGTAGGAGGTCGAAGTTCTTGAAGCAGGAGGTCGAGTTGGTGCAAATTGGAAGAGATTTACCTGGGTTTGGCAAGTACAAGGTTTGCACATTATCTCAAGAGGTTGATCTTGATCTTGGAGGGTATTGGTCTGATTCATAAGGTCCTGGTATTCGTCAATTGAAAGATCTATAAGAAGAGAAGAGATTTAAGGGTTTTCCCCTCAAGAGGAGGGGTTTTGGCTCTGGCTTGTAGCCTGTACATTGTGTTGTTGTTCTTATTGTTGTGGTAGTTGTTTGATGTTTCTCACAATATAATAATAAGGATCAAAGTTCTTAAGTAAAAAGATAACACAATTAGTTATCAAGTTGAAGAGAATTAATATATTCATTGCCCTAATGAATTCTCAACATGAAATAACCTTGAGCATGAAACCCATGCATCAAGAATGACAATAATAAATTTATTTTCTTTTTACATCAAATACATAAAATCATGATTACATATGTCATTATGAAAACTGAACCTAGTTATATATTTCAACACTTCCTCTTAATTAGGGAGGTATTCATAATCCATACAAGGTACTCGGACATTCTCAAACTGAAGAATTCTCATAAGAAGAGTTGAATAGGTAAGCCATCTCATAAGCTACTTCATTAGCTTATGCCAGAGCATCTCATCATACCAACTAACATTGTCACATAGCAAGGCCTTGACTAACAACTCTATCTCTCCACAAGATCAGAGCACAATGTTGGCGAGACCAATGACTGATAGACACCATCATCATTGTCTCTCAAGGCACATACCCCACCTGGGTAAGACAATTTCTGTCTTGGAATAACACATCCTCAAGGAATTTCCTCTTCAACTACTTTTTCCTATTGGATGCCCTACCACATCCTCAAAGAGTACCAGAATCAATCTCAGAGGCTTACCCAATCCTCAATTCTTTCTTCATAATAGGAAGACAAGAATGATGTGTCTATCTCTCCCTCTCAACTAGGGAAGATATACTCATTCCTATAAAAGGAATATACTTAAACTCCCTCTTACCTAGTCATTGTTAGTTTTTGTAGTATCGGATGTGTTCTAATCACGAAATTTGGTGGAGAGATTAGAATACATGTATTCTCCAAAACCCAAAAATTGTTTTTGGAAATTCCACCTAGAGACGACTTAATTAAAATAATTAATCGTTTTTTTAATGTTTCCTAAGTCTAAACTTAGGAAATATGATTAATTAAAGGGTATTAATTAAGTCATGGTGAGAATCTTCTAGAAGAAGACATGGATCGAGTTCTAGTTAATATTAGCCATCGATTATGTTTTAATCTTGGCCGTTAATGCCTCAACAAGAGATTATAAGAAGAACTTCGATGGGGGTTGGAGAACACACTTGAGCCACCAATAGTTCGATTTCACTAGCAGATTGAACTCCAGAGTAGCAGCGCTGAGTTGCCGGAGAGAGAGTTAGTGAGCTCGAAGCAGTGAGAGAGGGGCAGGGATAGTAAGGTCGGAGGGAGATTTTCCAGTCCGGTGATTGCATTGCAGAGAGGCAGTGAGTATCATAGAGAGGCAGCGTAGAGCCACACAAAGTCAACGCAGTGCTTTAGAGGGGAATCCGTATTTTGCTAGGGAGAAGCAATGATTCAGTGCCAGAAGTTGGGGTGGGAGACCGGAGGCCATGAGAGTCCATCTTCTAGATAACAGTTGAGCAGATAGCGAGAGAGACATAGTTTTGAGTTGTGGTACGCAGTACATCGTAGGCTGATGCAGGGACTGTGCAGAGGCAGCAGAGAGCAACTCATCTTGAGCCAAGGTCAGTGTCGGATCGCTAGTGGGAGTGAGATTTTTCTCACTAGACTTATTGTCAGTCATTTCTCTGTATGGATTGCTAGATTTGGACATCCATAGTTTTGTACTCACATTTACTACTGCATAATAATAAAACCCTCAACTGCTGCATCGGTTTTCCCGAGTTGGATTTTTACGGGGACATTGGTCCAAAAATAACTGTGTATTTGTGTGTGTGCATCTATTCTTCTAGCATTATTTTTCTTGTGCAATATTTTATTTGTGAAGGTTGTAGTGTATTAGTTTCGATATTTACCGTAGAATACAGTATATAATTTGTTCAGTTTATTTAACAAATAAAAGAAACTTAATCAATTGCTGCAGTAAGATTCAGGGGTTTTGGAATTTTCAAATGGTATTGGAGCATAGATTGTAAATTGGAGAGCTCAGTCACAAAAGAAAAGAGGAATTTTGAAACTCAGCTTAGTTAGTAACTCGAAACCCTCAAAGGCAGCACAGTTCCCTTTGCTGGGAGGGTCGAGTTTTTGAGGAAAGGTCTATTTCTCTGAGAGAGTCAACAAAGAAATTAGATTTTCCAGATCAAAGAGTACCAAAGGTAGAGGGAGCAACAACATTTTCCTTGCAGAGCAGATCTTCAGCTAGGATGCAGTTATTTTGCAGCAGTTTGCTAGTGCAAAATAACGTCAGGAGGAAGGAAGAGCACACATTGAGGGGATTCTTTTCTCAGGGAACTTCTAGTCCAGAAGTTCGATTTTTCCCAGTAGAGCAACAGTTGTTGTGAGCAGATTTGCCCAGTCCAACAGGGAGTGCATAGAGCCAGTCAACAACTGCGCAGAGGAGAAGAGGAGGAATTCGACTTTTTGAGGAGATGGCATCAGCAGGGTTGAGAGATCAGGATCGGTTGGAGGGAGCCTCCAACTATGTGATCTGGAAGGCCAAAATTTCTTGTCTTCTAGATGAATATGAACTCAAAGCATACATCGATAATGTGGTAGATGTAACCGCAGATGCAGATCTGCTAAAGACCTACAAGAAGGAGATGGCAAAAGCAAAGAGGTTGATTCTTGATGGGGTTCGAGATCACATGGTGTCTCACATAGCTGGCAATGATACTACCCGATAGATGTGGGAGGCTCTTACTACGCTATACCAGCGATCTTCCGATCAACGAAAGATGTATCTTGAGGAGAAGCTGAGATGTACGAGGATGCAGAAAGGGGAGCACATAGACCCCTTCCTCACTAGGCTTCAAGATGTCTGGGACCAACTATCTATAGTAGGGTCAGCACCCCAACCTACAAAATTGGTGCGGTTAGCTCTAAACAACGTTTCTGAAGAATGGTAGGTCTTCGTCTAGAGTATTTTGCGCAGAGACAAGTTGTTGGATTGGGATCGAATATGGGCTGATCTACAGCAAGAGGAGATGAGGCGAGATTTGGTGAAGAGCACCATCAGTGGCACCAACAACAGTAGTGGGACGAAGCAAGTGAAGGAAGAAGAGAATGTGGCCCTTGCATCAAAGGGGCAGTAGGAGCAGTGCAGGAGGATGAAGGATCTTTCCAAGGCCAAATTCTTTAGATGTGGTGAGCTTGGCCACTATAGCACTCAATGTCCTCTCAGAAGGAAGGACAAGGAGGAGAATCGGGATCAACAGGCTGCATCTGCAGATCGACAAGCTGT
The DNA here is from genome assembly GCA_000404065.3 of Pinus taeda. NCBI lineage: Eukaryota > Viridiplantae > Streptophyta > Pinopsida > Pinales > Pinaceae > Pinus > Pinus taeda. The sequence continues at coordinate 131,753 of APFE031332899.1, forward strand.
CCTCCATGTTGTCCCATTATGTTTGCAGCACCATGCTATTGCTGCTGTCCCATTGTAACATTGTTGTACCATGCTGTTGTCCCAATATGTTTGTAGCACCATGCTATTGTTGTTGTCCCATTGTAACATTGTTGTACCTTGCTACTGCCCCAATGTGTTTACAGCACCATACTATAGCTGTTGTCCCATTGTAACATTGTTGTACCATGCTGCTGTCCCAATGTGTTTCATTGCACCATGCTATTGCTGTTGTCCCGTTGTGCCATCATTGCACCATGCCATTGCTGTTGTCCCATTGCAAGCATTGTTGTGCCTGCACTTCTAGTTAGGGCATGTGCCATTGCCCTTAACCCAACACACAACAAGACTAGCCCTCTAAATGACTGCGGCCTAGTCAAGGTAGAGTGTTGCCTCCTCATGTTGTTGTGCGGGCATATGGCAGCCTCTCAAGTCTACACACAGCTCTGTTTTGGAGTGGCTAGGCCTGCGGCCTAACACAGAGCTCTGCGACACCCTAACAGCCCTCCAAAATAGTCAATCCTTAACCCCTTGCTGTCCTCAACCAATCCGCAATACTTCTTTCCTAACTCGGCCTCCATGCAAGTGTGAACAGTCCTCAAAATACATCCACTGTGCCTTCAACAACTCGACTTTCAACCACAGATTTCTCCCACACTATCCATGCTATCTCAAAATCTCCTTGGCCTCCTTTACAACAACTCAGTCCTCCAAAGACCCATGACTTTGCTGTGGCTAAGACCTATTTGGGTAGCGTATAGGTGTCTGCAATTAGGGCTCTTTCTGCCACTCCGTCTAGGGTTAGATCTCCCCTCTAGGACTGCAGCTAGGGCATCCTCCTTAGGACTGTGTTTGCCATGATCACCGATATACCTCCAGGAGTGAGGTGGGGTGATTTGGTTTTGTAGCCCTAGAGAGCTACAGGTTGGGCAAGATTCTTGAGTAGGTCCACCTCATGAATCAATACCTCGCTATGGGAGCCCATAACATGCAGTAGCAGGATGGATCAGTGGCAGTTGGTGCAGTCAGATGCCAGAGTGACAGATGCAGTGGCTAGTAGCGGCCAGATACTAGACAACGCAGTGCAGAGTTGACAACGAGCAGAGTCAGCAACAACGCAGAGGCTTCAGTGACAACTTAGAGTCTAGCAACAGTTAGGACTTGGGTGACAGATACATCATATTGATCACAGTTGATTCAGTATTTTGGATGCTTTTTAGTTGTAGATGTTGCAGTTGCAGTGCAGATGCAATAGTTGACAACAATTTAACAGGGTCAGCAGCAACATAGATGCAACTCATATCAGGCGCAGTAGTGATGGGCAAAGCAGCCAGACATTAGCAGTGTGATAGGAGGTGGTGCAGAGAACACATTCCTTGCTAAGAGGGAGTGTTAGTTTTTGTAGCATCAGATGTGTTCTAGCCACAAAATTAGGTGGAGAGGCTAGAATACATGTATTCTCCAAAACCGAGAAATTGTTTCTGGAAATTCCACCTAGAGACGACTTAATTAAAATAATTAATCATTTTTTTAATGTTTCCTAAGTCTAAACTTAGGAAATATGATTAATTAAAGGGTATCAATTAAGTCATGGTGAAAATCTTCTAGAAGAAGACATGGATCGAGTTCTAGTTAATTTTAGCCATCGATTATGTTTTAATCTTGGTCGTTTATGCCTCAATGAGAGATTATAAGAAGAAATTTGATGGGGGTTGGAGAACACACTTGAGCCACCAGGGGTTCGATTTCACTAGCAGATCGAACTCCAGAGTAGCAGTGCTGAGTTGCTGGAGAGAGAGCTATTGAGCTCGAAGCAGTGAGAGAGGGGCAGGGATAGTAAGGTCGGAGGGAGATGTGCCAGTTCGGTGAGTGCATTGCAGAGCCACGTGGAGGTAGCACAATGCTTCAAAGGGGAATCCATATTTTGTTGGGGAGAAGCAGTGATTCAGTGCCAGAAGCCGGAGTGGGAGCTCAGAGGCTAGGGGAGTCCATCTTCTAGACAACAATTGATCAGATAGTGAGAGAGACGCAGTTCCGAGTTGTGGGACGCAGTTCTGCGTAGGCTGATGGAGGGACTATGCAGAGGCAGCAGAGAGCAACTCATCTTGAGCCAAGGTCAGTGTCGAATCGCCAATGGGAGTGAGATTTTTCTCACTAGACTTATTGTCAGCCATTTCTCTGTATGGATTGCTAGATTTGAGCATCCATATTTCTGTACTCAGATTTACTACTGCATAATAATAAAACTCTCTACTTCTGCACTGGTTTTCCCGAGTTGGTTTTTTCCGAGGACATTGGTCCAAAAATAACTGTGTATTTGTGTGTGCATCTATTCTTCTAACATTATTTTTCTTCCGCAATATTTTATTTGTGAAGGATGAAGTGTATTAGTTTCGATATTTATTGTAGAATACAGTAAATAATTTGTTCAGTTTATTTAGCAAATAGAAGAAACTTAATCAGTTGCTGTAGTATGATTTAGGGTTTTCCGAATTTTCACAGTTACTTGCCCAAGCTCCCTCTTAAATAGGGACTTATTTCCAATCAATAGCCATTTGTTCGTTGGTGGAGATCATGGTACCATCAGCTGCTTGTAGGGCTCCTCTTTCGATGTCATGAACTTCGACTTCTTCATCATGAAGCCTTCATCTTCTAGATCTTCTTTGTAGGACATCGACCATCCATCACTTTCCTTCAACGAACCATAGGGTTGAACCAATAGTCATGTCATCCTTCTCTTCATCGAAAAGTGATCTTCTAGTCCACATTTGGCTTTCCTTCATACATCTACCTCTTCCAAGTCATGTTTCTTTCAGGATCTTCCATCCAATCACATGGTTATTGATCGTAGGTGACTTCTACAATCGTCTTTCAGTAGCCCTGTAACAACTGAACCAGATGTTTTTCAAAAATAAAAATGAATAGCAAATCAAACCTTTTTATGATGGCCTTTCATCACGACATCAACTTCTTGCAACATCAACATCCTGCACATGTATGCACCCATCTCCACAACATATATTAGCAAGGTTTTCCTTTTCCATCATACATATCAAGGTCTTCATACATTCTTCTTCCATGGAGATGTCATAGCTAATCCTTCTAGTTATCGAATGCTGATCACATATCAACAATCAAGACAATAGTTGCATTTTTCACGAACTCTTCTTCTTATATTGCTTCCCCAGGAATTTCTATACATAGTTCCTTCATCATTGTCAACCACCTCATATTCCATATGAGGTCATATTATGTTGATTTCAGCTTATCAATATGCGAACGAGTCCAAGGCATATTGTCTTCATGCCTTCATGCATCTTTCTAAAGTAAGAGATCCTTCTTCTTTGATCATGCTCATGAGATAGAGCATTCTTTCATTCTAACTGCAACCATATGATGACATGACTTTATCTATCTATTCTATATACATACCCCTTCCTCCATGTGGTCATCTACACTTTCTTCGACAACTTCCTTTCCTTGCCTGAAGATTAAGTACTTCAATCAACTTGATATGCTTGCACTCCTTTGTCATGATGTCATCATTCTTCTAAACAATGGATCCCACACAAGGTGGACTGAGACACTTGCTTCTACCAAGTAGAGGCGAATTTTCTTATAAAGATTCTAGTGGAGGATCTCGATGATCCTCATTTTGCAAATGCTCCTTTCTAATAATGATGATGTATGATGACCTTTTTTCATCTTCTATCATGCTAGATGGCTTTCTTCCAACCATATATACTACTATTCGATTGTCTTTTCATGTTTTTAATGAAGATACCATGAGCTACTTCTTTACTATCATGATGACTGCTACAACCTTGTAGATTTCTACTTCGACCATCCTTTCAAGCTTCTATAATGACGTCATGAGCTCTTTTCTGATGCCATATTTTAATATGATGCATCCTATCATACTTACAATGCTTCTCATCCTGACTGCAATCTTTAACCATAGTAGAGGTATTTTCACCTCCTACTTCTCCTTGTTATGTACTTGAAGATAAAATGTGTGAGAGACCTTAATATTGAAGATCTATCCCTTCTTCCTTCTTGGATTTCCTCTCATCAGGTTCTTCTACTTCTTTTGTGAGATGGGCTTCATTCCTTTCTTTCCTTTTCTTGTTGTCCTTCTAACATTGGATCTTTGACATATAGATCTTCTTCTTTTTCTAAGGACCAAACTTTCCTTTTCTTCTAGCCATGGTGGCAAATGCTTGAACTTGTTCATTTGATCCCACACCACTTTTTGCCTTTAACCTAGTTTCTTCAATCTTACATAATGACCAAAGTTCATTGAATGTGGTGGCTTCCTTCTTTCCATAGATACTTGATACAAAGTTACCCATTCATCAGGTAGTGCATTGAGCACAACGGTGGTCATTTCTTTATTGGGCATTATTTCCCCTAACTCTTGTAGTTGGTCTCTTATTTGTGACACCCTCATAAGGTATGAGCCCATCCCTTCTTCCTTTGATACCTTCATTTTGTATAGCTCGGTTCTCAAAGATATAATTTCTCCTGCTGTGCTTACGGAAAATAGTTCTACCAACTTTTCATAGATTTCTTTTGATGTCTCCATCTTTGCTACCTAAGGGATGAGTGAATCCTTGATTGATTCTATAAGGATTCTTTGAGCCCTTATTTTCCCTTTCATATATTTTGATAATGCTTGAAACTTGCTCTTGAAAATGTTTTGAGATGGAGCCCTATACATATTCTACAACTTCATTCTCTATGAGGATCAAATCTGTCCTCTTCTTCCATGCAAGAAAATTTAATGACCCAACCAATTTATTGCTTTCCTTGTAGAATGAAGTCATTATGATAGTAGATTCAAACATAGATTTAAAGATACTTACTTATCAAGCGAAGATGCTCCTCGATAATGATATCTTCAACATGATGCCTTGATATTGATGTTGCTTCCTTAATGATCTTCTTCAAGGATATTTGAGATGTGATCTTTGCTTCAATGTGAGGGAGATCACCTTGATGTCTTAGATGATGATTGCAACGCTTCTTATTTCCTTGGATGATAATGTAAAATGTGGAGGTTTCCCAAGGTGCTTCAAATGTAGAGTCCTTCTTTCAATGGAGGTAGGGTTTTTGAGGTCTTCTTTTCCTTGTGATGATGTGATCATTAAGATGTGATGGATGGTCCTTCTTGATGCTTGATGCTTGTTGCTTCTTAGAGTGATCCTTTTGATGATAATCCTTGAGCTCGACCCTCATGTATCCTTCTTCAAGCTGCCTTATCCTTCTTTTTCTAGTCACCTTAGCTCTGATTCAATGTTGAGAAATCTAGGGGCAACTAGATTAGGTGATTTCGCTTACTTTGATAGTTGCTTGTGATGTATTTTTACTTCACTTGATTAGCTTCTTCTTTACTTGATTATAATTAGTGTTCTTATCATCAAATAGCTACCAAACAATAAAGAACAATGAGACAAGAGGATACAAGATATAGGCTATCAGCTAGGGCCAAAACCTCTCCTCTTGAGAGGAAAACCCACAAGAATTTTTTACTTCTTATAGATCTTCAAATGACGAATTCTAAGACCTATGATCCTTGACCAAGACCCCTCCAAGACCAAGTCAAACTTCTCCTTTGAAGAACTTTCTTCTGGCAAAATCAACCCAAGTCAAACCAGCTTCACAACTGCTGCAACTCTCTTCTTCGACCTCAACTTCGGACCTGCAATTATGACTGCAATTTTGGCTACTTCTACTGAAACCCTAAATCACACGTGTGGCTGGAATATGAGTGAAATTGCCTCTTTTCTTCTTCGCTTGGACAACAACTTCTTCAATAATTCGGCTTACTAAATTTACCTTCTTTTGATCCTGAATTCGACTTCGATATGGTGACATCATTTCTTCCTCTTATGAGAGGTCATCCTTGTTCTAAGGGCCTTTTTAATGGAGTTCTATCTACTAGGGCAGGCTTCTTCATTTGCTTGCGATTTTGCTAGTTGTAAATAGGACTTCCTTCCTTGGTTAGATTTCCCTTGCCTCACATTTTGGTTTGGCTCCATTCCTCCCTCCATAATACTATCCTCTATATATCCTGCTTTTCATTTCGTGATCTTACCTAAACATTTGTGCGAGATGGATGAATTAGTCTCATTTCCTCTCATTCCCTTATATGATAATGAGATATCCTTTGAGCCATCCAGTAATAATAAACCCCCACCCCTTCCTTGATAGGCTATCCATAACATTGGAATACTTTTGATTTAACTAATACACTCTTGATTCCTACCTTAAATTATTTTCCTTGATATATAGAGGAGCTAGTAATGATCCTTTCCAAGGCCTATGAGCCTCCTCCATCATCAAAGCTACCCTTTCATTTCTTCTTGAGCACATTGGTTCCTAGTTTTGGTATGGATAAAAGTTTGCACCTTTTTGGTATTCATATGGAAAGAAGATTATACCTTTTTTCTTTCTTCTTGTACTTCTCAAACATCCACTCTTTGTGTCCATAACCATATCCATTTCTTTTCTTAAATCTCTTAGTCCCTCGGATAGTTTTATCCCTTTTTTTTTCTTTGTTGTTTATTTCTGTCGACACTTACTATATCTTTGAAACCTCTCAGGACTTCTTCAAGGTTCTCTCTCACTTCCTTCTGCATTGTTTGGTTTTGAAGCTTCCACCCTTTTCTCTTCCTAGCTGCCAATGGTTTGGAGATTTTCGTACTCGAAGTGCTTGACTTAAGACAAGTGCATATCATCCAGGGGTTCCTTCTCATCTATTTTTGGCCAAGCTTGTTTGAAATGCCCATATTTTTTGTAATTTCCACATGAAAATGGGATGTTTACATGATTCAGTAACCATCTAAAGCACCGGTCCTCTACATCTCTGTCAAGTGTGTCTGGGTGGTCATCTCCTAAATCCAATTAAATTAGAATCTTATATATAGATCACCTCCATTTTTTCGGATTTTTAATCCACTGTTATGTATCTGCCATTTTATCTCCTATTGCTCTAAAGACATCCTCACCCAAAAATTTTAGGGGGTGATAAGGAGTTTCACCTATATTGGTTTTTTGTTGGCCCTTTTCCCATAAGGGTCAAAATGAGGAATCCAATAATTGAGCATAAAGCTACCTGAAAACCATAAAGTTGGACCAATCAAGTCTCCTTTCACTTGATTTTTGAAGAGAAAGGTAGTGTCCTCTTGCTAACATGCAGAAAATTGGAATATATCCCAACTTTTTCTTCTAGACCTTTTCTATCCATTGCTTCAGGGTTTTCTCAGCTATCTTCCTCCCTTAAAATTTACCAATCTAGGTGTTTGTAAATTCTAGTAAAGTAGGGTGTTTTCATTAATGATAACTGGATCTTTGGATAACATCACGCTCTTTTTTGAGCCTCCAGAAGCTGCTCTCTTTCTTCTTCTCCTAGCCCTATTCCTCTCCTCTAAAGAATTTGAATGTTTTCCTTCTCTAAAGATCACTTTCATTTCTGGATTGCCGTCCTTGGTATCTTTTTTATTGTTATAGGTATTTTGAAAAAATCTAGTTCCATACTCCTGAAAAACTACCCTTCCAGTGTTTGCAATAAAACACTGATTATTTGGTGAGCTATGTAAAATACCTAAGGCTCATATTCTTATGATTGGAGTTTCGTTAGATCACGTCCCTTTTGGATTGGGGTTGTTCTTGCATTATGGATCCACATGATACCAAGTCTTGCCTGAGATTGTCCAAGGACAAACCTCTACCAGCACTGAGCGTTATTGCGTGGCATATCTTTCCCACCTATCTCACAAGCCTCTCCTAGATTCCAAACTTCAAAACACCAAAGAGCCCTCATTTACCTTAATTTCATCCTCCCTATCCCACCACGTGATCCCAGTCCTTGTCTTTTCTTTGTTTTCTGAATTGGAATTTCAAAAACATCAGGCTGATCTCCTCTTTCTTCTGTCATGGTATTTAGAGATGGTGTTCCTTCTATAGGCTCAATTCTCATCTCGGAATGAGGGCAATTTGTCATACCATTGCAACAAACTACCTTTTCTTGTTAGGATCTTGAAAAATTCTTTAATAATCTTTTGTATATCGGTTGGGCCTTTTGCAACAGCTTGCTTTAAGTAGTCTTCAAAATTTTCTTGTTCTGCTTTAGGGTTTTCTGACTGTGATTGTCCCCAGTGGCCACTAATCTCTGCTTGACTTGGGCTGGAAATATAGTTTTTTGGTAGGAAGCATCCTAGCTTATTTCTACGTCGATGCATGCATTCTAAATATGAGATCAAAACAGAATTCAAAAGAATGCACAAAAGGATTATCAAGGAAAATGTCACTTTTATCCTGGTAATGCTTCTACAATGTTGATGTTTTTGTTTTTATTGAATCTCAGAAAATAATTTCTAATGCACTTTTTTAGGAACCTCCTTGGCAATGGTGCCAAAGTGAGTCAGGCTGCAGAATTATAAGAAGAAAATACTGAACTCCATAGCTCACTTAATGTATCAACCAGGGTAATGCACAAACTTCAGAGGTGATGTGTATTGTATGTACAAAACTACAAAGATTGAATCCACATGGAAACGAAATATCCTAGAGTCCCAAATGTACTACTTTATGATGCTGGAGCAAAGTAACCAACTATGAGCTCTTGTAAAGAAATAACCTTAGCTCCATTCAATCATCCTAAAGGAATGGTCCCTATTGTTATCTTTTCCTGCAATTAGATAGTGTTGATTCCATTCCCAAAGAAATGAAGAATGTAGGTAGGGATAGTTGGGTTCATGTCTGTACATTGAAAAGTTGAAACTGAACAGAGCAGCAACAATAATGGTCATAAAGAGTTACAAAACTCAAAATCTAAATTCCACCATATGGGAAGCAGTGCGAGTTTTTGAAATGGAAATACACTGGAAACATGATTTCTTGAAAATTTGGAAACAGGGAAACACTATAATGTGCTATTTTATAAATAGCACATTATATTTGAATTTTGAAAGAAAGCATTATGAATGAGTGGGCAAGAACATTTGAATGACAAATATAAATGACAAGCAGTGCTCCACCTTTGCTTATATTGGTATCCTCATCATTGGTATTACCCTTTGCCTCGTTGTCTAGCCTTTGCCTCAACTTTGATCCTCTAGGAACATCAATCAACACCATCCAATTTTGATGAAATTGTCTAATGAATGATATTGACTTGAATGAAGGGCACATTTTTGTGAAGGCCATGACAAAGGAGTTCAACTAGCAGCGCCACCAACATCAAGGTACGGAAAGGGCTTGGTATTTTGAATTAAATGCCAATCCCATATCCTCGTACGTGATAGAATTCAATAAAAATGCTGCAATCCTGCCAATCCTGAAATCTTGAAAACTATTAAGTCTGCCAAACTTTGAATGGGATATGAAATTCTCTGTATGAAGTTTGATGAGGTTGGAACCACTCTCAAACGTTTTGAAACAATTAATGCTAATGTTAAAAATAAAAAATTTAAGTAAAAGTATATGAAAGGAAAGATAAAGGAGATGTGAATGTAAATTGCTAGCAGTTTTGGTCAACTTTAAGAATTTGACATTACCATCAATTGGTGGCATTTTTGATCAATGCCTGTCAAAATTTGAGTAAAAATCGCTGCACCATTTTCAAATTCATTGTACAGGTGGTGTTATTTCCAGGAAACACATTCCAGGTTGTACAAAATGTGTTTCCCACATGTGTGACATGTGTGTATGGCTGGAAGTGCATTTCTGGGCTGTACCATGTGTCTCTGCATTTCTGCAGGGAAAGGTATGGGGTATGTCACTCCCACATAATGCTAAATGAACAAAATTACAAATACAATAACTAAACAGAAACACAGGTAAACTAACTAAACAAACTTATAAGTAACAAAGGAGGGTTTTTTCATATCCCTTTAGCGGGCCCTACCCAAGGGGGGGTCCAGAACCTTCTAGAAACTTAAAAGACAAGTATAAATAAAGTCTTCGACCTCCTCCAAAAAGCAATTCGATTATCTTCTATACAGAGAGAATTTGGGTCACCTGAGGCCGAGAGAGAGGGCAAATCTGAGGTAGAACAAAAGGGCGGATTTGAGGCAGAACAGAGGGCAGATCTGAGGTAGAACAAAAGTGCGGATCTGAGGCAGAACAGAGGGTGGATCTGATGCAGAGTTTCTGTGCATTCCAGAACAGCAGGATCGAGATTCTTGGGGATAGTAAGAGGATGTAATTCGACCCTAGCAGATCAGACCAGTGTTTTAAGATTCGGCCGGCTCGGAACCTATTCGGCCGAGTTGGTCTGAGTCAAGGCCTCCCCGGGTCGACTTGGCCAGTGAACCGGTTCGGCTGGCCGGGTTATTACCGAGTCGGCCGAGTTGTCTAACAACTCGGATGGCTCGGTAATAACCCAGCCGGCTTGGCTGAGTCCGAGCCTACTTGGACGGGTTGGATGACAGCGGCCCGTGAATTAAAAAACAACGATATTTTTTTTTTTTGCTTTTGGGGGACTCAAGGTTTTCACAATGATACTTTAATTGTTTTTGTCCCTAAATAAGTTTATCTCGCTTGATCTTGAGAGGTTTGTTTAGGTGGTATCACATATGTAGTAGAGATTCCTTAAGGGATAGCTTCATTCTTCTTCAAAACCTTTCAATAGGTTCTTTGCCCCTTTCTTAAAGCAAACCTAACTTTGTGGCCCCAAACTTGGCCCTCCAAAGATCAGCATCAAGCCATGAGTTGATTCCATGTGATGCTACACCCCTTGATGAGCCTCCAAATGCTAAAACACTAAGCTTAAAAGCTTGGACGCTGGACTATTTGATGATATGCCCAAATGGACTGAAGATGCCCTCTAACTGGCCTTGATCCTATTTTGGTGGATGGTGCCTCTTTCCAAAGCACAGATGAGGATGGTTATAATTGAGATGACTTAGGAGGGCTAGCACATCCCTCTTTGATGCCAATGCTTACCCTTAGGGGTGCCATATCACTCACATGTTTGAAAAGGGTGACATACGGTCTCTCCTAGATGACATCATGGTGGAGGATGCATCTTTTGAAGATGTACACATGCACTTTGGGACTCTCTTGGAGTGAGGAACACTCTTGGACCCTTGTATTAGTTCCTTGACGACTTACAATCTATTTTGGAGGGTAACGCCATTTCTAGCCTCCTTGGTTATGTGTTTTTGTTTTGATCTCTATATCATCATTATGTATGTATTGGACAATGCACTTGGTGCCATTTTGATATAATGGATATATTCATGAGCCTACTTTGATCATATTTTTTTCTTCTATCTATATTCTAATGCTGTGTTTGGAAACATGAATGAAAATCTTTAAAATTATGTTTTTTTATAAAAAATAAATATTTAATGTATTTTTTACAACGACCGAGTCATTGAAATTGAGCCGACCGAGTCGACCCTCGGCCGAGTCGGAGTCAGAGTCAGAGTCGACCCTCGGCTGAGTCGGGGTTTTAAAACATTGGATCGGACCAGGCTGAGTTCATTGGGCAACAATTTGATTTGTCTAAAGGGGAGTTTGACCAGGTGTGACCAGGGCTGTGTTTGACTTGATGTATCTTTGTTGAACTTAATGATTTCTCTAAGAAAAGGTTGCAGGGTTTTTCCCCGATGTGGTTTTTCCCAGGACAAATTCTTGCGCCTCTTGTTTGGGTGCCTCGTTACGATCCTATTGACATTTTGTTGAGATCTTCTGTGTAATTACTTTATAATGAAAATGAATGCAAGAAAAGGCTAATCCAAGAAATCATAAGAATTAATTATCAATTTACGAGATCCTTGATGTTGAAGAATCTAGGGCAAATTAAGTTAATAAGATTCTTCTCGCCATGATAACTATTTGTGAGGTCTTTTTAACTTTTTCCTTATTAGCACAATCTTCTCTTGTTATTATTAGAGTGTGTCTTCTTAATTCATCAAATAGTTACCAAAACAAAAGAGACAAGAACACAAGATGTTGGCTTTCTGCTGAGGCTAAAACCTCTTACTCTTTGAGAGGAAAAATCGCACAATATTCTTCTTATCTAGATCCCAATTGACGAATACTAAGACCATGACCCTTGACCTATTAGGCCACTCCAAGACCAAGACACCAATCCTCTTCTTTGTCATTGCTGAGATCATCATCATCACTGCTGCTACTGAAGTCATCATTATTGCGTCACTGAGGTCATTACAATTGCACCATTGCTTCTCCTTCACTGAGACCTTCATCATAACAACGAGATCTCTATATGTATGAGAGCTGCACCGAGATCTACATCTAGATCATGACCTTGTAACTATATCCTCATCGACATCACGACTGAGATCATGATTAACATTATGTTGAGATCATGACTGCGTTTAGAATGAATGCCAAGATAGAGTGTGTTACTGTGAGATCACCGAGATCCTCATCATCACAAAGATGCCGAGACTGTGACTGTAACCTCTCTCTGCATCGAGATCTTCACCATCATAGATATGTTGAGTCTGTCTAGTATGCCGAGACAACGATTGTGTTCTCTTCTTGCACCGAGATCTTCATCATCATATATATGCCGAGATTGTCTAGTATGCCGAGACAATGATCATCAGGGGACTTTACTTCTGGGGTACCCATTTGAAAAACACAGAGATGTTGGTCTATACCCATCTGAAATATTGTACCCCTATACTCATTTGAAATTTAAGAGGATCCGAGTTCTTCTTTTGCCTGTAATGTGGATCTTACATGCCTATTTATAGTGTTTAGTCATGCATATACACCGACACGAGAGAGTGAACTGTTATGTCTCCTTATATGAGTCGACATGACTTCTTTTTATATCGTTTGGAGGCCGACTTCAGCAAGAGGGATTGTGCTTGTCTTTGGACGGCTTCTACACATTTCTATAGACTTGAATATATTAAACATAGGCTCAAGAAGAACTTCTTCATACATGACATTGACTCTTTGACTTAATAATAAATCCTAAGGCTCTTAATGGGAGCCACTAACAAATCAACCTCTTGCTCATGAAACCCATGTAGCAAGGAATACACAAATAATTTTATTTCTTTTATTTCATCATTTACAAAGATCACGTCATTATGAAGACCGAACCTAGTTACACTTTCTTCAACACTTGAAAAATCAATATGGTATCAGAGCTTTGGTGAAAGAGCTGCCTTGTCAAGTCTTGAAGGAAACCAAGATCCTTAAAAAGAATCCACAGTCATCTAAGGAAGTTTGCCCTAGAAGTAATCTAGCTACCTTTCTGCTGGTCAAAGTAATTCCAAGCCTTTATTGCCCCTTGAAGAATGGCTAAAAAGCCTAGATGGAAGCACTAAAATAGGCCCAAATCTCTAGAAGGCTGAAAGGCATCAGTTCGAAAAACCTCAGTGCTATTGCAGTAGGCTGAGAAGGCCTCAGAATTGGTCACGCTGAGAAGTGTTAGACACGGCCTTAGAAGAGCCGAAGTATCTTAGAATGGAATACCTCAGTCAAAGCCAACCGAGTTGTCTTTTGTAGGATTGGACAGATGAAGTGTTTCAAGCATCACATGCTTAGTTCTCTTTGAAAACGTGTTATGGCCAAGGACTGATAGAAGACACTCCAACAAGTCATTTTGTCTCAGATTTGATGAATAAAATCAAATGTGAGCATGAAACCTATGGAGCAGTTATTGCAACGATCGAGGAGGCAACATTGTTTTTAAATTAGTTGTGTTCTAGAGTATGACCATGGATCTCTCCAATCTGGTATCAATTGCGAATTAATCTGCGGAGCGATCTATGTAAAAGCCTTAGATACAAAGGCCGAAGAATCTTAGTGTTGAAATATGTAACTAAGTTCGGTCTTCATAATGACATATGTAATGTTGATTTTATGTATTCAATGAAAAGAGAAAAAATAAATTTATTATTATTGTGCTTAAGGCATGGGTTTCATGCTCAAGGGAAATTTTGTTTTAGGTCAAGCTCGCAGTGAGAGCTTCTAGGTTTTGTCATTGAGTCTATAAAGTCAAAAGAGTCATTGTCATGTATGAATAACCCTTCTTGGGCATGTTACATATTGTAGGAAAATAATTTGAGTCAAATTGGAGTCAAAAGACCCTCCAAGACCATGTCACACATGCAAGCATCAAGTCGACCTCAGGAGGCAACAAGTCGGCCTAATAGGAGGCTCAAGGAAGTCTATATATAGGGCACTTGGCTTCATTTGGAGACACTTCACTCTCACACACAAGTTTGATGATAAGGACAAGAAGTGCGAAGAAGAGGAAGAAAAAGAAAGGAGGAAAAGTCGAGCTATTTTGGATTTGATTTTGGGCTACTTCTCTCCACATGTGCGAAGGAATTAGGGCACATATTGCTGTAGTAAAGCCGAGTTGAAAAAGTGAAGTTAGGTCATCAAGAAGAGTTGTTTTGGAAGTCGAGTTCTCTAGGAGAGAGAATCTACCCAAGCAAAAAGTCGAAGTTGCAGTTTTTGGGTAGTTGAAGTTGTAGTTTCTGGGCAGTCGAACTTGCAGTTTTTAGGCAGTCGAAGTTGCAGTTTTTGGGCAAGTCGAAATTGTAGTTTCTGGGCAAGTCAAAGTTGCAGTTTTTGGGCAAGTAGAAGTTGCAGTTACAGTTGCAAGGTGGGTCGAAGTTGCTAGAAGGAGAACCTATTCAAAGAGGAAGCATTGACTTGGTCTTGGAGGGGTTCTTGGTCAAGGGTCTAGGTCTTGGAATTTGTCAATTGAAGATTCTATAAGAAGAAGAATTTTGGTGGGTTTTCCTCTCATCTTCGAGAGGTTTTGGCATGCATCTTATGTCCTTTGTCTCATTGTTCTTTATGGTTTGGTAGCTATTTGATGAAGAAAACACTACTAAGAAACAAGTGAAGAAGAATCTAATTAAGAAAAGTAAAAATATATCACAAATAATTATCATAATAAGAGAAATCGCCTACTCTGCCCCTAGATTTCTCAACATGGTATCAAAGCTAAGGTGACAAGTCAAGGAAGGGCAACTCAATAAAGGACACTCAAGGATCAAAGTTTGAGAAAAGTATCAAGGACATCAAAGCATCAAGAAGATTCTCTACCCTAGTTCATTCAAAGAAGGCATCTACACTTGAAACTTTCTTGGGATCCTCGCTCTCTCAATCATCAAAGGGAAACAAATGAATTTAAAGCATCTTGAAGTTTTCACATTCAAGGATAGAAGAAGAAAGGCATTGTCATCATCATCAAAGATATCAAGGCAATTTCCTCTCATTGAAGCAAAGGATTTCATCTCAAAAGAGAATTTTTATTTCCTATGTTGCACTGGCTGTGGGGACAGGGGTACGGGGGGACGATTTTCCTGGACGGCTAGAGGGCACCCCCAAATTTTCAGGGGATGGAAGGTTGGGGACGACAAGTGCGACAACTAATTTTTATAATTATCAAAAGATAAAAAATAAAATAAAATTTAGTAATTCAGCATAAACATGAATGATAAATTAAAATATAAAAATTAGAACTATTACTAATTTTGAAATTCAAATTACAAAATAAAATACTAAAGTCTAATACTATCTAATCATCATTGTGCATCACAAAAACAAATCTCGTCATCATTGTCCATTGTCAAGAACTTAAGAAGTACTATTAGTCTGCTACAAGCTACAATCTACTACTGTCTACATAATCAATCTATGATGCATGATAAATTATTTCAAAATTTAAGTAGTAACTAAACTTTCAAGTCTAAGTAAAATTTAATAAAACTATAAAGATGAACAAGTCATTAAAAATTAATGAACAAAGCACAAAGTGTATCACCATCCCTTCTATTTACCTTATAACATTAAGAGTTAAAGATGAGTTAGCCATTGTAATGTTTATTTCAGGAGTAACAAATGTTATGTACAAAAGTAATATGATGTTTATGTTAATGTATCTAGGGAATTAGTTGATTGGTTCCTAAAATGAATAATGGAACTTACTATCGACATAGACAACACCGCTAGTAATTTAGTAGCACATTGATATATCATATAGTCTCTCCTGCTTCTCTCTTGCATATATTTAACATGGTATTAATGTTATGGTGATTGTGGAATGGGGAAATTTCAAAGATTCATGCTAAAAAAAGGTTTGTCACAGACATGGAGAAAGAGACAAGTTCAAATTGAAGGCAAATTAATTCATGGAGTATAGTGACTGTAAACTGTAAACGTGAATAAGTCATTAAAATTTAATTAGAAATCCCAAATTAAGAGTCTCAGACTTCGCCCCATTGCTCAACTCTTACCTCACCTACAATCTTCACTCGATTTTTCTCAGCTTTGATTACCTTTGCTGCTTTGAATGGAGTTCTCTGTTCAACATTTACCTTCGCTCGCCATCTCAGACTTTGCTCGACTCTTACCTACAACCCTCGCAACTTGTGTTTCCCTGCAACCTTCGCTCGAGCTCAGTGTTTACTTGCAACCTTCACAACCTGTGTTTACTTTCATTGTCATGTCTTTGTAACAATGTTTAGCTTCACCTCCATTGTGTATTGTAGTGTGTGTAGTATGTGATAGGTTTAGTTTAGTCGATAGGTTTAGGTTGCGATAGGGTTTAGGTTTCAAAATTTGTTTTTTTATTTTTTGACTTTAAAGTTTATAATTTAGGTTTTATTTTAAATTTTTTTTTTTTAAAGTTTAATGTGTTTGATATTTGGGGACATCCTGAAGTACCCTGAAAAGTCCCCAATTTTTCGAGGGATGACTTGGGTACCAGCCTGGAAGTCCCCAAGTCCTCGACCAATTGGGGAAGTTTCCGATGAGTTTCAAAGTACCCAGATCATCATAATGTAGGAAACGCCATGAATTTTGGTGGGGACGGGTCCCCGTTCAACATAGCTTATTTCAAACATCCTTGAAGAAGATCATCCAAGAAGCATCAAGGCATCATCCAGAAGTCATCATCAACAAAGGCATCATCAAGAAGTCATTATCAATGAAGGCATCAAGTTGAAGGGTTCATCTTCACTTGAAAAGTAAGTATTTTTATTTCTATGACTAAATCTAGTAAATGACTTCATTTTGCAAGGAGATCAACAAGTTGGTTGGGTCATCGAACTTCCTTGCATGGAAAAGGAGGATAGACTTAGTCCTCAAAGTAAATGAAGTTATTGATCATGTCAATGGCAAAGTCTCCAAACCATCTGAAGGGCAAGCACTATCTAAATATATGAAAAAGGATCTAAGGGCTCAAAGGATTCTTATAGAAGCCATCAAGTATTCCCTCATCCCATGTGTAGCAGAGATGGAGGCATCAAAAGGGATATATGATAGGCTTGTAGAATTATTCTTTGAAAGCACGACAAGAAAAGTCATATCTCTAAGATCTGAACTATACAAGTTGAAAGCATCAAAGGATGAAGGGATATCTACATGTCTTACCAAAGCATCACAAATAAGAAATCAACTTCAAGATATAGGAGAGATTATATCCGATAAAGAAATGATTACTGTTGTCGCGCAGATTGGCACGACAACGCTCAGACCGGGGGCTGTCACTTTGATCCCCGATCCCTCCGTTTAAGCCTGTCTCTCGCGGCTAAGGGGGGTAGACCCTGAGAGATGATGAAGACCAACTGTCGACCAGTTGGTTGGGA